>JAWWMP010000011.1:803260-872498 GCA_035047865.1 Dendrocincla tyrannina | reverse complement strand
CCTGGCACGGCACTGTCCCTCGGCTGCCATCCCTAACCCCCTGTGCCAGCATCACCTGCTGCCTCCCTTCAACAGAACAGGCATGACAAGGCTTTCACTCCGATGGCTGAGCTCTTGGCTTTGGCCCACTGTTTTACAGGACCAAAACAGACTTCTAACTTCCTTCCCACTGCCAAGATTAATAAATTTGAATGTTTTAAGCCAGAGGCAGTAATAAGACCTCTTGTATACCACAGGTCATTAGTTGCTCCAGTATGAGCTCAAAATATTGTGTGTGACCTTCCAAAAAGGCACCTAATCCAGATAGAAGTCTACTGAGAACTGGAAAACCTCTGCACTCCCTTAGGTTTGTTCAAGGTTAATCAGCACCACTGATCACCTTGTGTTTGATTTCTCATTTGAATTTATTATGTTTCAGTTTCCAACTGATGATTCTTCTGATTTTACCTCCTGGATGAAATAACTACAAGGAATAAAAAGTCTTTCTCATGGAGAAGAAGCACTATAACCACCTCATCTTCAGCATCTTCCTTGCTTTGTCAGCATCACTTATAAAATTGAGTCTCTGAACTAGAGTATTCAAGTAGCAGATCCACAGACATTGCATAAATTGTTTAGACCTAAATGATGGTTAATATTTTCTTGCTTACTAAGAGACTTCAAATTATTTGCTTTCTTCATCATGCATCCTTCCCAGGACAGAAAATAAATAGCAAATACACATTGCAGTCTTAATACTTTGCTGGTGATCTTAGAAGCCCTGTTGACTAACAGGCAAAACTACAGCAAGGATGCAATCTTTTCCTAATTTACCCATTTTTGTAGCTGTATCAGCTATACCTTTTCTCCTGACAGCTCTGCCTTTCCATTTCAACTTTCTGTTTTGTGGCTTCTTCATATGGATGACTGTAATTTTTTCCATTGTTACAAGGTTTGTTATTAATTTCTTATCAGTTCCAGTCGTCAGTTCAGACCAGGGTCAGAGCAGCCTTTAAGCCAAATCTTTGCTCATTCTTGAAAGAACACTTGGGGCTTCCTGGACACTAAGTGCATTCCTGAGCAAGTCCAGGTTTAAACTTCTGGTTTTGTCCTGTGTCACCCCATCATCCCCACCCTGTCTAAAATTTCACCATAACGAATTCTTAGCAAACAGACATTTGAAAACAGGTTTTTCTATTACCAAGGCTACCTCCTTTAATGACGTGATATCAGAAGCTGCCAAGTTTTGAGATTAATATTTCTAATATAAAATAGCAGTTTGACATTTTGGATACACAGCAATATGTCTCAATTAAAGGATGTGGAAACAGAGGGAATCACATTACATGAATGAGTGTATTAGCTTCTGGAATTCTCCTTCTGGGTTTTTTTGCTGAATAGCACATACAAATGGTAAAGTTAAAAACTTACCTTCCTGTGTATAAATAGCACAAAGATCTATATCTGACACTTGGCAAAGAAAACCACAAGTGCACTGTCCATGGAGATTTAGAAAAATCTGATTGTATTTCAGATGTAGAAGCACACTCATCCATGTACACATACTCCTACACAAATGGGCTTTGGGGCTGGAAGGCTTTCAGACTTGTGATACCAATATAATAAAGTATAATCTATAGTTCTTTGCACACATTATAGCAGTATGTTCTGAGTATTACTACACATCTAAATTTTAGAACCAATGCATTTGCTCAAACTTTAAATGTCAGTGGCCAATATTATATTGAATTCAGCTTTTGTGTTTCAGATTGAACACATGCTATGTTCTAATTCAGTGTTTTGAAATAAATCATTTACTTTCTAACTTTTCTTCCATCATCAGAGTAATTTAACACATGTCGTTTCCTGCAATGCTATCCAATTCACACATCAGCAGGTGGTATACAATTTTTCCTTATTTTTCCCCTCTTTTTACTGTATAACATTTTGTATGTTTAGATAGGACCCATCTTCTTTAAAAAGCATCAGAGTGTCTGTAAAACAATGACAGTTTCTACAACATGTATCTCAGAGTTTTTAAATACCCTTGTCAGTGTACCATTCAGTAACTGTTTTACTTGGAGATTATGACTTTAAACTAGTGATAGATTTAGCATATGTCCCATATTAATATATTCAAAGAGCAATTACCAATATCAATCAGCTAAAGCTATATGGACAAATTCACAGGCATCTACTTAATGAAATAAAAATAAGAAATATTTCATCGCTTTCACGGTTCTCTATTCTAGACACAAGTATGTCCTTCAGCACATTCTTCTAATGCCTTTTAGACAGACCTTTTATAGCTGTTCTTGGTTACTTTGCCTGCTAAAAATCATTACTTTTGTCAATATAGTTGTGATTTTTCTCTGATAATTTTTTTTCCATTTCTTCTGAACTAATCTTCTCTACATTTTTTACCAACAGGACAGTGAAAAAAAAAATCCATGTAGACACAGTGAACGAAGGTTTTTGAGTGAACAAAATTTAAGAAAAAGAAAAACCTCACCAAACACCAAGATCAGCATATGGATCACTTCTTCCAACCCCCACCAAAATACCAAAAGCCAAAATGGTCCCTAAAAGAAGTCAAGCAAACCAGAGCCAAACTTTCAACTATCACTGGAGTTGGAAGGAAATCTGTGGTGAGCTGACCTCGTATTTGTGTATTCTTTAAACGCATAAGTTTACTGTCCTCTAGCAAACTCCACATAAAGTAGAATAATAGCTTTACACAGCTTAAATGGAGTTTGGTTTTTCAGACAAACATTTCTGTTTCCTACAGTAGCAATTATAGGAGACACTAGGAGTTGGCTAGAAAGCTCAGTACAATCTATAAACACTTATTCATAGAACCACTGGGTGGACACTGTATTGGAGCCAACTCTTATGTTCAACATTTCCGCTGTGAAACAAGCTGACATTTGTGTCTGTCTCCCTTTTTTTCAAAAGGACAAATCAATTTGTAACAGAGAGACAGCAGTTTGCGACCAACTGTGCTCAAGATCAAAATGAATTAATGATATTGAAATAAAGGTAACAGTGCAGTAAAGAGCAACAAATTGGAAATTAAGAGTAATATAAAATAGAAAAATGCATTAGAAAGGCACACAAAGAGAACATGGATTAGACAACAAAGCTTTTCTACTTTCCTAATTTCCTCCTACTAATTCTTTGTATCATAGCAAATTGATCAGCTGTTAGACACATGGTCACCTCTTTTAAAAAAGATCACTATCTTTTGTGTTTGGCTTGAAGCTAATGTTATCTAGTCTTTTAGAAAATGATACTGGATATCCCTTTCAAACAACGTCAATTCTTTATCTCTGCTGCACTTTGTTGTTATCCTGCTCAGATGCATCTCGCATTTCTTGTGGGCAGACATTATCTAGGGATCTGGCGTCGTTTCTGAAACAAGGGGATTACTGCAGCTCTGACCTCACAAGAAAAAAAGTGTGCTTGCAACCAAAACATGTTCGGCTGAGGGCTTTATCAGCTCACATTTCTACATTCACAACTTACAGTTATGGTTATGAATTAAACAAGAATATCCATAATAAGAATTAGCAACATAAGTAACAATAAATATTTGTAACAAGAAGAGACATCAGCTGAGTTTCAACATGAACTGGGCTGACCAACCAGAGCAGGAGGGCTGCAAAGCTCCAAGCTGCTGCTCCATGCCACCAGCTTCCACATGGCCCACAGGCAGTGAGCAGGACTGGCAGCCTGCAGTTGGAGGAGTAAAAGCTGGCTCAGAGCAACTAATGCAGCCTGCAGTGTGTTCCAGCTGTGCCAGGATTGTCCCAGCATGGACCAGTCCAGAGAAATGAAACACATCTCTGGGAATGGTGTGGTGTCTCTGCATTGCATAGAGGGGAGAGTGTGACTTCTCAAGCCAGCCTTGCTCGTCTCCTGTGACAGCCGAGGTGCTAATCCTACACCTGCATGAGCAGATGAGCTCCTTCCATTACTTTCTTTAGGCTAATGCTCAGGGCAATCATGCTGGATAGAGAAAGCCCATCTGAAAGTCCCTTCTTTCCTGACTTGGGACAGGATCTAGAAACAAGCTGAAACCTCATGTTAGGAAAATGTAGAGGAATGGAGCTTTTTTCCCCTCTCCAGCTGTTCTCTGAAAGGCGCTTGTCTTTGTCCAAAACCCGTAAACAGTTACAGAATCAGATGCTGAAATTCAGATGTTATGAGAAATGACTGTCTTAACTTCTAAGCTACCGGGCCATCCTTTTTCTTCTGCAAAGAATAAAAGATGGTTCCACTGGTTCCTCTCCTTCCCTAAATGATGCCTATAGCCTGATTCCACTTTCAGAGATGTCCCAACTTAACCGAAATGTTTAGACTGCAATCAGTATTCAGAAATTGTTGTTATTGAGTAACTACTTGCAGAGCCAAAGCCCCAAGAAACAGGCAGACACAAATACCACAGGACGCTTCTAAAATTAGCAGGTCTAAGCTGGTTAGAAACAGAGGGATCACAAAAATTCTTAGCAGCAACTTAATTCCTCTCAAAATTTATCACTCAGGTTAGATGAAGAGTCTGTAACTGTAAAGGGGCTGCAGGAAAGATCAAATCATCTTATTTCCCACTTTTTACACACTTCCCAAGTATCTGTTAATGATACTTCAGCTGGACTAGAAACAGCAACCGACATAATCCCAGCTGGCCACCGATATAATAGCATAGTGACTCTACAGGAGACAAAAGAAAAGGCTAAAGGAACTATATGACATGACTCGTGGAAGACACATATACCATGATGTGACAGTTAGTGCAGCCAGGCTGGAGATGTTGCACTGGTATGACTACTAAAAGTTTGATGAAGACATTAGAAAGAACAATACAAGGGACTGAGATATCCACTTCATATCTAAACAGGTCTTTCCACAACATTTAGCAAACTTGTGATATCAGTGCGACAACAGGAATGCAACTTTGCAGCAAGTTCTTTCCAGCATTCTGCATACCTCTGAATCGTGCAATTTCTTTGATGTAAAACGTGTCATTTCTAAGTTTAAAAACCACAAAAACTACGGCACAGAGCGGATGCGCTGGAAATTTTACAGCATCCTCTGTCTGGCTGAACTTACTCAACTGCCAAGGCAAAAAGCCCTTTTAAATACAAGATCAGCACTCAGCCCTTGAACAGTAATGTCTGTTCTCTTTAGAGTTTAATTGCAAATAACAGCAGAGGATAAGAATAAATAATTTGAACACCACTATATGATGCTAAAGCCTTTCTTGAAAAATTCTTGAAACAGAAACGGTGAAGCTGTTAATGATAATTTAGATGGTTGTCTGGAAGAAGCTTCTTCGGAGTCCGTGCTTTTATTACCTGCTTAGTCACACTCATTTTCCATATTAATATTACTTCTGTGAGTGAGTAAAACAGTTCTTTGGGATATTCACTTAACTAGATTAATACAGAAAGTGGAAAAAATGAATACAGAAACACAAGTTGGGCATTAAGAGACTCCTTGGTTATTTTAGTAAGCAGTTCCAATTTAAAGGGCCCCAAATTATGTGATAGATACTTTCTTGGAATATGTTCTTTCGACTCCAGTGTGCTTCAGCATGGTGGTGAGAATTTGTCCTGGGACCATGTCAGCACAGTCCTGAGCACTTGTTTAATATACACTCATCACTGGAATATTTCCTCTCTCGTGAAACAGTGGCTCATATATAGTTGTAGAAGACTATATATTCTGTAAAATGGGAGCTTCAGAACCAGTCATTTTGTGTGGATTACCTGGCTTTTGAGTAGTTTTTTAAGGTAAATCCACGTACCCTTTTCTTCTTTGTTCCATGCTACATGTTTCTCTTCTTGGAGCTGTCACGAAATCCAAAGGATAAAACTTTTATTTCTCCTTACACTGCAACATTATGATGGTACAGCTTGTGCCCAGGTCACTACCCCAGGCACAGGGAGAGTTGAACCTGCAACACCTGAAATACTCTTTGCCAGGCCTCCTTTCTGCTGCCGCAAAAGGATTTAGCTGAAATGGTCCATAATATATACATACTATTTGCTTAAATAAGAAGAGAGGTTTTGAGCCTTTCAGCTAAAGCAATCTGGTTTTCTGCAGGTTTGTGTCTTCAGCTTTTATTTGCCAGGTAAGATGCAATTGCTGACTAATCTCTCCCATAAGTCAGGGTAAGGATCTTGCAAAACAGAGCTCTCTCTCTTCTAAGTAGGAATTTCTTCTACAGCTTTCCACTTAGTGTCACAGAGTATCTCTTTTGCCCATCTGAAGAACTGAGCACTACCCTGAAGCTCTCCAGTGCTTTTGCTTCTTTTCCCTGCAACTGGCCCTTTAGTTCATAAGTCATGAGGGCAGAAGGAAAGACAGACAGATGCAGACAGATGCTTTCACAAGGCTGTTGCAAAAAGATGTGGGTACATAACACAAGCCAATGCTACATTGTCTGCATTGAGGGCAAAGAGCAGCCTGCCCACAGCAGTGGACTGCACTACAGGAACCCAAAATCCTGTTACTGGATCCTTCACACGCTTCCAGTACACCTCTGAACAAGTCAGGTGGTATCTTTGTGTCCTGTCTACATTTACAACTCATTTACTTCTATGGGATTATGAGTAAGGATCATATTTGACTACAATTTCAAACAACCATCTGGGTAATTTGGATACAAACCCCAGTTAGACTTCTGGAAGCTGTTGTAATATAAATAGTTAAAAATAACCCAAAGCATGGCTATATGAAGTAGCTAATGGCTAATGTGGCATGAATTATTTTTTCATGCACTGTAAATTACCAACCTGCTCAACAAACCCATGTCTACAGTATTCCCTGTCTCCAGTAAATACCTCTCACACACAGCAGTTTAGCAGGTACGAAAGCATTCAGCTGGGAAAGGGCTCTGCTCTCACCTATTCCACCCAGCCTTCCCTGGCAGACAAGGCCTTAGTGTTAGACCAGGTAAGACTGTAAGGATAATTAATAGAGAAAATAAATACTGTAGAGAGAATAAGTGAAAAAACAACATTTTGTTTTCAGCACTGTATTACTGATGTATGATAAACCCTTCTGGTGTGACATATATCTCACACACATCCACACTGATGTGCACAATAAATATTTAAGACTTCTACTGCCTCTAACAACAAAAACCTTAGAAATGAAACTGCCCATCTTAAAAAAAATACTTTTTTATTATTTAGTATGTTTTAAGACATAGGCAAAATAAAAAAAAATTGTTCTAATATGCTAACTTTTATCCTTGCATTAAAATGCAGTCTGATCTCTGTAATTATCAGCAAGATTCAGTCTGAACCTCATTTCAAGATAATTGCCATCTTTTAGTAGTGAAAAACTTACCTTTTCAACTTCAATTGAAAAGAATTTAAAATCATAACAGCAGTTTTTGATTTTGCTCTCTAAGTAGTGTGGGTGAACCATCACAGAAAATTAAAATATAAGGCAAGGAAATTTGCTAAGAAGGTATTACATCTATTACAAATTATTTAGTCTTTCCTTGGCAATATATTGTAAAGGTGTCAAACAATTAGAAAGAAACGATATAAAACTCCTTATCATTTTAAAAGATCCTATCTATTCTAGGAACAACGGTGGCTTGCCTAAAATGAGCAAGGCACTTTGCTTAAGTCTCACTTGGTCCTGCTGAAGCAAAGGGGAACGGTGGTTCTGCTGAAGGTCTCTGCCACCATCCTACCAGGCTGAACTCTGCCCAGGCACTGCGGGCAGGCAGCAAACATCCCAGTGCAGGACAGCTGCATATCAACCTTCTGGAGATCTCTGCTCCCAGAACTAGAAGGTCTCACTTTGTTAAATGGAATTGGTGACGAGCCAAAAGCTTGTCATCAGCCATAAGACAGACACACGGGACAGCTTTAATTTATTTAATTGAAAGGTATAGTAGATATTAGTGCTGTCAACACAAAACTGGGACACACATTCCTCCTTCCCTGAAGACCGGGGAACATTAAGCAACAAGGGAACATGATAGACCCCAGTTTCATCTTCCCACTTCCAGAAAATGAAGGCACTGAAGAACACCAAGCAAACACCTGTTGACAGCTTCTAACTCCTTCAATTCAAAGCAGGCCATCAGTAAAAGCAGCCAGCATTGTACAGGCACAAATGCTGACAGGACCAGATCCTAGAAGAATTTGCTTTAAAAACAGAAGTAATAATTGATCAGTGTCTGGAATACTAGCAAACTCCAAGCTTTGTCCAGCCCCAGCATATTTTTTAACTGAGACACAAAAAATTACTGAAGATGTGCAAAAATGATCCCTGAAAGTCAAGCTTTTTTTTTTCTTCCCCTCCAAAATATAGATTTTTCTTTTAAAAAACCTCTCTGTTCATAGAATCATTGACCTTAAAAATACATTCTCTGGGGATTATTTCATAAATATGTTTGATCCTTTTAGTTTTCTGCTCTTAGGTATACAGTCATCAAGAAAGAGTGTGGAATGCTCATTTTCTGTGAATTTGAACTGAGGGCCCTACACTTTGAGAACCTGCCAAGCTCCCTATTTATTTCAGACTTTGAAACAGCAGTGTTTTTCACTGCTACTCATGGTTGTCAAAACTACCAAAGTATTAATGATATGATGTGGCTCTTTAATTTTCTCCATTTCTTTTTTGTTGTCTCCTTGCTTTCCATCTGGAAGAGGCCAGTGCTTGATGGATACAAAAAGACATAAAGAAAGGTTAATTTCTTGCCAGGAATGTTTTTCTCTTTATCTTTTGTAGTTTTATTTTTGTACTTCAGAGTGAAATATTCCTACTGTGCAGCCAGATGTTCTATAATCCTATTTTTATAGAGCCCAAAGGACCCAAATCCTAGGTAAAGTCTCTTCCATGATGACTTGAATGATGGGCAAATTCAGGCTTTAAGATCAGATAAGAGTTTAAGGCAAAACTGAAGTGTGCTTTTGCTAAAACAAAACCCCTCCTTCTAATGCCATACATATATAAATATACCAATATTCCCTTGCTAAGAAATGATGGCATATGTTTGTTGCCACACCAGTATGGAAAAGAAATGACACTGTTAATTATGCTGCTGCAATACAAAAAGGCAAAGTAATTAAAACTTGGAAGCCTGCCTAGAGGTTGTCCCCAAGAGATAAGCACCAAACCTAAAGGGCCAGCAAAGTGCAGCTCCACCATAACCAGTGGGAATTTGCTGAACTAAGAGTTTCAGGACCCCCTTTAAGATTCCAGATAATTGTCAAAAATCAGGAATCTTGCCACAGGACTAGATTGTTGACAGATTTCAGATCTGCTTTGCTCTCTGTCCCTGTTTGGTAAGCAGGTTATCACTGTTGTATCACAGCTGAAGTTTGCCATTCTCCTGAGTCACAAAGATGGTCTGTTTAGAAAAGACCAAGCCCTTGAGGTGAGTTTGCCTTTTCGTCCTCTGAAGTCAATGAGGGTTTTACTGCTGCTGGTGGAAACAGAGGAGAACCCACATGGAACATCTTGGGGAAAAAGAAATCTGACTTGTGGAGCTGGATTAGCTGTGTAATGATACTAAGACAGCAAGAATGGATTCAAAATTACACATCAGAAGTTTGTATAAGAGTAAAGATGAACACACTGCCTTTGTCCACACACACAGAGCTGTAACTAAAGCCTTCCCTGGGAGCAGGGCTGTCACCTTCCCCAGAGGCAGCACCACCTCAGGCAGTGCCTGTGCTCCAGGTCATGCACTAATGCAGAGACATGTTAGGTGCACTTGCAAAGTCCTTTGATTTGCTGGCCCTGGTGTCTGCACAGAATAGCCATGGCTCTCCAAAGCCATCAATAAAACTAGCAGGAGTCCAGCCACAACGTATGCTGCCCTTTCTAGTGTCGAAAAAGTTGTTCTTTCAGTCTGTAAACAGCTGATTCCACTATTTACTCTTGAATGATGGGGTTAAATTTCCCACAAGGAAAATCAATACAAAGACCATAAGGCAGAAGTGCTACTGCAGTTAAAACACTAAATAGCTGCTATATGGCAGTAGGGTTTTTAATGACTAGGGAGACGTGTTTTTAGCAGAAACCTCTTCTTACCACGGTACAGACTGAAAGGAAAACTAGCTATCACATGCCAATGAGGAGAGTGTATAATTACATGGTTTTAAACAAGAATGAAAAAATATTAATGTAAGAGAAGTAGGTCACAAAGATTTGGGCACAGTTGATGATGAACGGTGCTGGCTGTGTTCAGCTCCAACTTACACCACCTTCAGTGTTCATCCCTTCCTGAAATGGAATGTGGACAAACTATCCAAACTCTGCCAACAAGGAATCACTGCAGCCCAGCAGGTGACAAAACCAAACTGTACACAGACCAATTAGCTACAGGTCGAGAAGTTTACGTTCACCCAATTTTGATCTCTCCATATCATAACACCATCCCTAGGATGGTCATACTTCATCCTCTTCCAGAATACTTCTTCATGGATTTCTGGATAACTGGACTTTGAGTTGTTAAATTCTAGTTTCTGACTGCCAAGTCTGAGTATCTAGTTCTTCCCTGAAATCCCAATATCCTGGAAGCAAGTGAGAGCCTGTGCTTTCTTAAAAACAAAAACAAAATCCTAAATGCCTCAAGAAAAAAACACGCGTGGAGTTATTATCTCTTGTAGTTATGATGCAAGAGCTTGAAAACAGAATATACCCTAGCAGCTTAAATAATGGAATGCAAACGTGTTTTCTCTTGAGGGACAGAGCAGAAAAATTCAGGTAATTTGGGGAATAATTTATATGTTTGAACACTTAGAACTGTAAGAAAACAAGTCTTTTCCAACTTTATCTTCTGGAAATACTGCAGAATGCTAACCTGGCTTATCCCACACACACTGTGACTTTCCCTTCCAATCATTAAAAATGGTGGTAATCACAAATATTTTTATCTTATTCTCCTTTTTATATCCATTTTGTTTATTTTACCTATAAATTGACTTTGGTCTTCACTACATGGTAAAATCTTTCAAATGAAGAGTATCTTACACTAGATGTTGTCACAGTGCTTAGCACAGTAATACTCAGAGCTGTATGGAGAACATAAGAGCTTTTCCTGTGGACAGTCAGCCCTCATGAGAGCACTGGACATCGCTCTGCTGTCTCTCCAATTATTCACAATCAGTATTTTTGGGCAAAAATCAATGATACCTGCATCTCCTCTTAAAAATTTAAATGAGTTAAATAATTTTCAGATTAAAATAAGCTGAGGTTAAAAGTGTTCAAATATTAATGGACACTTAACGGGCCGCATAGAGAAGACAGATATCTGAAGATATCTCTACAATTTTAAGACTGCCTTTAAGATAATCATGTTTATTCTGAGTTTGTTTTAAACTGCCCATCCTGTGCCTCTTTGTGCCCTTCTATTTGGTCATCAAAGGGAAGCTTCCTTTGCTTTCCCACTCCCACAAGCATTGACCACACTGGTGTGTTCTGAGGTTGAATGGAGTAGAAGGAGTTTAAAACTGTCACCTGAACTACCTGTGGCATTCTCCTCAATTCTTCTGATTCATCTCACTGGAAATTCTATTGGAACAGCAAAATTAGCACCTGTTCTTGGTAAATTTGCAATAATTTTTTTTAAATAGTCAAAATAATTAAACAGATGTGAGACACTTAAACACTGCATGCCACTGTGTTGTACAGCATGACTTCCCTTCTGAGCAGACTTAAGCTTCAACTGGTGCCCCACGTCATGTCAAGCAGCTGGCACCTCTCATCAGGAACAACATTCTAATGAATCTTATTTCACATACTCAAGATTGCACTTCCCATGTTTTATAAACAAATTAACTTTTCCTTACAAAATAAAGGTTGCTTGAGCCACTGCAGACTTCAGAATAAATGGATTTCTAATCAGGTACAGGAGTCTGATTTCTCTATGCACCTTCTCTGTTTCTCCTCTCAGCATCCTATGGGATGTCCATTATCACCATTCCTGATGATTTAAAGCACACTTCTGTAATTTCTACTTTCTTTTAGATGAAGGATGCAATAACAAAGTGGCATATACAAATGGTGTGTAAATGTGTTCAGTAAGTGTGAGCAAATAGGTAAATTATATATATATCTATTACAATCTCCCTTCTGCTTGCCTAGACCCATTTTTATATTTGTGGCCTATTGCATCCTGCTGCTTACTCACCTTCTGAGTAACGTTTCCATTAATGATTATCTAAAATACAGTCATCTCAAATGGGTAACCGAGCAACCAAATATTGTCCCCATTATGAAAGCCAGGGAACTGCCTAAATCAGAACAATTCATTCAAATAACTGTCTTCCCAGTAAGACACGCATACTTAAAGAAAACTCTACACAAGTTTCAGTTTTTCTATAACTGTTAGTGCAATCAGTACGAAACTACAGCATCTGACTATCATTTAACTTGACACGTCACTGGATGGATTGCTAGAAAAGAGTCACCAAAACTGTTTCTTAAGCTGAATTTTCATCCAAACAAAATTTGTTCTGATAAAAGCTTTCTTTCTGCCTTTTTATTTCTTAAGCTGTAGAGAAACAAGAAACCTTAAGTATTCAATTCACAGACACTGCCATGGGAATTTATTCCAGTTGTTTCTCAGTATGGCCTTCCTGGTAGTCTGCATGTTCCAAGAGGGAAGACAACCACAGAACAAATCTACAGTGCACCTGGAGTCATGAAAGTGAAATCAGAGAAAGAACAGTCTAACCATGGAAACCAAAGCTGTAGATACTGAGGTTTGTGGCGAGAACCAAATATCCACACAGCATGTATTTTGTGTCATTTTACTTGAGTCATTCCAGCCTGGTCCCATGGACCAAAGATCAAACAGAACTGAGAAGACACAAGATCTCCTCCTACAGTGCACCCTCTGATTAGTTTCATGCAAAAGAAGTTCAGTTTCCACTTGACAACTGCTCTGTCAGCAAATCCAAGCACAGCCAGAATGACTGGCAGATTCCCTTCAGAAGTGTGTTTCTGAACTGGAATGCTGATGTAGTGGCACCGGGATGTCCCAACTGCTGCACCAGAACAGCACCCCAGCCAAAACGCGGGGCTCAAAAGCAATTCACGAGAAAAAAAATGTCACCATTTAGTCAAATAGGGTCCCATGAGAAGGAGCAACTTTTTAGCTGTATGACTTTTATTCCTCATTCTCAAATAATATAGCAGTGTCTAGACATTTCAACAGCAGGCATACTTCAAGTCCCTGTTTTTTTGTCTGTGTAACAGAAACCTTTAGATCATTTCATGCAGAGCTCTGCATTTACAGCCACGTGAAGATAAGCCTAAGCTCTGACTTTTCACTGATTGCCTCCAGTTCCACCGCTTCCCTGCTTGCAGAAATGGGGTTAATTTTGGTAACCACAATCATACCGTGAATTTGTTGCTCGTGGACTGGGCTGCCTATGATCAATGGATCACAGATTAAGTCATACTTCTTTAACTGATTAGAATAAGTATAAAAATAGATTTTTCCAGGCTTGCTCTCCCTGCATATTTTTCAAGATAAATTCTAATTTCAATATGACAATTTCACAGACTGAGATACTGTTCAATGTGGGAAAACGATCACTGACAAATAAAATTATTTTTCTTTCATTCCAGGAGAACAAGGGAAGGGAAAAGAGAGTGCAGTAAATATTAAAATTGATAGAAATTGCAAGGGAGACTTAATTCAGTATTAATATTAGAAATATTGAGATTTTGTTCTCTCCAAATGTCTGCCTTATCACAAACTTACTCTTTATCATATCTTATGCATATTTGAGATCATTTCTGCATAAAAGAAGAGAATATAGAACACTACTTAGCAAGTCAGGGTAGACTGCTACTCTTCATGGGAAAATGTAATCCTTTGCCATCTTTATCAGTTCAAAATTTGCTTTCCTTCATCCTATTTCTGAGCTTAAGTAGGTTTTAAGGGAAGTGCAGAATCTCAATGAAAAACTCAGACTGAATTCCAAACCTGTTTTCTGAGCATTTTCATTCCAAGGGGTTGGACAACCAGACACACACATTTAAGGCAGATTAAACTGTTAAACAAACCTCCTTGGTTTCTCTTTTCTCTCCTGTTGCTGCCAGCTTTAGAGGTTTGCTCCATGTGGATTTTCAGCCCTTTAGAAACATCACACAAGTTCTTCTTTTAACAAGAATGGCAGGCAGCCATTTCTAAATCTAACTCCTATCTGCCTTTATATCAGATGACAACCACACAAGATGCCTCCTGGGTAAATAACATTATGTCCCAGGAGTCAACACTTAAGCAGGAAATAATATATTTGGGGGAAATGACTGTGTTCTTTAGATAAAAGTTCAGGAAGAAAAGGAACAAGCGATCTTTACAAAGCATAATTTTAGAGGAGCATTTTTTGCATATTTTATGTGCATCTTAGACATATTCTTTACATTAAAATGATTGTAAAGTAGAAATTAAAAAATCACATCACAGAGCCCATAGAACTATGAGCCAGTATTTATATACTGTGGGACTAAACCTGCAATTTTCCTCAAACTTAACTTGCCTCTTCAGTCAGTCACAAAATTACAGAAATACCCCAAGTTATTTACTTCCAGAACAAGTTCCTGTAGCAGAAATGAGCTACCATGCTCAGATATATTTCCCAAAAAGTCCCTTTTCTGTAATTTGTTTCTATATCCATCGAGGTTCTAGCTTTACTACCATTATTAATGATGTGCACTGTTATGTCTGTTTTAGACAGAATGAAAACCATGAAGACTTATTTACCTTATTTAAGATTTTACTGTCATGTGGAAGAAATGAGCAGCAGAGCAGATAATATTTTTTTCTAAGTCTGATGGACCAAGAGAGTGAATATTGGCAAACGCTTTGCCACTTTTTAGTTCTGCCGTACAATCTCATTTCCTGCTTCATGCCAATCACTGTACTGTCACTGTACAGAATACTGTTGGAAGCTTTCATTAAGCAACTCAGCAGTAAATTGCTTGTGCAAAACAAAGGTTATAATGCAACAGACAGCAAAATTTGGAAAAACACCAGAATTAAAAGCAATCGTGATTGTTTTGGGGGTTTTTTAGGGTCAGAAATCACTGAGAGATGCAGATTTTCCCTGTGAAGAACTGCAGGGAGAATGGGACAGGACAGAACTTATTTAAAAATAGGAGCACAGAGGACTGTGGAAGAACTCCAAGACAGTGAAAACTGTCTTAGAAACTGTAAACAAAGAATGGTTATCAGTGGGAAATACTTCAAGAATCCCATGGAAACAGACTAAATAATATTTTATGAATTGGCTCCTTTAAGCCACATTTTGTAGACTTTCAAATAGCCTTTGGAACACTTGTTCTTCAGACCTGCTATTCATAATAGTCAGCTTAACCTTTCTCACTGTGCTAATGGCCTAAATTAAGAGATGTAAATCTGAGTGCAATGATTCACAGATGAACTCTTAGTGTGACACACCAATTGCACAGCTTTGGCTTCACAGGTCTTACAGTCACCAACCCCAGAATCCAATTTATTCGCTTTGCCCGTTTCCCAAACCTTGCAGAAGTTCATAGGAACTGACCAGACATTTCCTCCCTTACATCCTAGATATACTGAAGGATTTCTTTCTTTGAAAGAAGAAACACAAAACTCTTTTCTGTGGTTGTGTAGAAGAACAGAACACAACCACTAAACAGCTCAGGTGCAGGCTGAGCAAGAGCCACCTCCTTCTGAACTCACACTGACCTGAATTCCTTACATCCAAACATGGGGCTCATGAGATTAAAAAACCAAAAAGGATAACATTGCTCTTTGATTAGTTTTTGTATTGTAACACATCATTACATATAAATGTTTTCTAGTATCACACTTTAATTTTTTTTTCCAAAAATTACTAAAAGTAAGTTTCATTGGAATGAGGGAGCTTGACTTCACTCATGGAGATTCTCAAGACATGAATTCTATGGCAGGCTCCACTGAAGGCTTCCTCTACAAGAGCCAGCAGGTGAGGACACAGTAAGAGAGCATTAAGCCTGTGAGTATGTAGAAACACTGCACAGCTGAAAAGAAGTATTACTTTTAAAGATTATGTGGTTTCTACAAGATCATGAAATTTACTTGCCTTTGGGGTTTGACAAAGGCAAGATGCCAAGTGCATGCAGCCCAAGCTAACAGGCACTGCAGTGCATGGGAAAACTTCAGGTGAGTCAAATGTTCTTTTGCTGCCTAATTCTTTGGGATGGAATGGTCTGAGCTGCCTCCTTTGAATAACACAATTTTTTTAAAGTAAGATCCTGTCCTGGCTGCTGGGGCACTGTGGATTTGCAAGGGAGGATTCTGGTCTGAAAAACTAAAGGGAAAACCTGCCACATTTTTTACTTTACTGAATTTCAACAGTCTGAATATCTCCAGAGATATGAATTTTTGCTGCATGTATTTTTGACTACGATGTGTATGTGTGCCCTTTTCAGTTACTGTTTTTATACCTTTTTTATACGCTGTTCTTCACAAGAGGAAAAAAAAGCACTGCTGTGTGTGCAGGAAAGTAACCCCCTTAGAAGAGCTGCTACCTACATCATCTTCTTAACCGTGGTGGTGTCACAGAAGCCTCTTCAGGAAAATCTCTGTCCCTCAAACTAAACATAGCAGTTCAAAATTAGGTTTTTAAGATCATGTTTTAGGGCCACTTGCTTATGTCAATGGAATACCATTTACTTAAGAAACAACAGGGAGATTAATTGGAAAGGGTTCCACTGTTTTCAAAATCAACTGCCAGAAAACACTAACAGAAGCATTTATGAGTAGCTTCCTACTATGCTGCTTCTCAGGAACAGAAAGTTTGTTTTGCGGGCCAACAACTTCACAGAGTCATAATTTAAATCAATGTCTAGAATTACTGTGGAAATACATTTTACCAAAAACTCTAGTATTGATGAAATTGAAGTCTAAACATAATAATATCTATTACAAAACACACAAATTTCTTATTGCTGCTGACAGAGAATGAATTTAAAGCCTCCTCTCCTTTATCAACTGATGACAGGGCCTCATTGCCTATATTTCCTTGCTAAGAAAACCCAGTATGACCCCAGTTAATCTCAAAAAGTGCTGCAGACTTGGTGGTTTATGTTTTCAGGGTTTTTTGTTTGTTTGTTTTTAATTTAACTAAGTTTACTATGGGAGTTTACTCTCCCCACTTTCTTATGCAATTTCATAAGCCAAAATAGCCCCACACAGGAGGGGCAGGTGCAGTGACACCTCTGGCAGGCAGGACTGTCACACAGCGCCACCCCAGCAGCCTCAGGTGCATCTTCACTGGCTGCACTGCTTGAAGGTATGAAACACTGAACCAGTCCCTCCCATCTGAGAGGAACCAGTTGCGCCTGCCTGCGGAGAGACTCCACACAGCCAAAGTGTGCATTGAGTACTGCTCAGTAACCTTGAAGAGAAAGGAACCAGCAAAGCAACAGCAAGCAAAACAAGTACAAAATGAGCAAGAGAGCAATTGCTGGGGTTCCAAGGGGCTTCTCAGAAGAATTATGCTGGACAAGACAGTTCACAGTGTTGTATAAACAAAACACACCATCAGGACTGTAACTCCCCAAATACTATAAAACACAAGAAGCTGTAAATTCTTCCAGGTAGCCGCCAAAAATTACAGGACAAGAATAATGATCAGGGCCTTTTACTAACCAAGTACAGAGGCAATGTGTAAAACTTCCTGTTTGCTTCTCTGAGGGACTCAAGATATGAGTATTGTCACAAGGACTGTAAGTTTCCTTTGCTACTGAGAGTCCTTATTTTCCTAACTTTTAATTCTGATGATTCTCCAGGTCAGTTAGTGTTGCCCACTCCCTGTCCACAGCCCCAGAGTAAATCATACTTGCACAGGCATGCCTGTCAGCCAGCATTATGAATTTAAACACCATCCATGCATGCTGTCTCAATAAGTACATCTTTTTTTAGTATATAAACACAACATAACTGAAAGTAATAATATGCTGCTATTCAAGTCACTATAATGACAGCTACAGCAACATTTGATCATTTTAATACAAATTAGATCTTATATAAAATGCTCTTTTCATACAAATGGTTGTCAGAAATGCACTGTAGAAAATTCCAGTGTTAAAAATCAAATTTCTCCTGTGCATTATGTTATACCTTTGCTTTGACTGGACCTAAACTGGGTTTGCTGTTGGAAAAAGGGAGGAACTGGACCCTCCAAAAAGTTCACTAGGCTTTCCGTGTTTTCTTTCTTAGCAGAAAAACACAGGGCACAACATCTGAGTTGTGTAAAGGGGTCTCTTAGGCACGTTGCTATAGCTTGTGTTTTAATACTACATTTTAACAAAACATATAATTGGCTTAATAGAATATCTATAATCAAATAAGGTCCAGTAAATAAAACGAATTCTTAAGGTAATTGCAATGGCACAGTCACACGAATTGACTAAATGAAAGTGTGATACAATACACAAATACTGATAGAGAAAATGGAGCCTTTTCTCCAGCAAAGCTCTTCAACTATCAGGACTGATTTTCAAGCCGAGCTCCTCAGTTAAAGCTCTTAAAGGAAGTCGTTTTAGAGGAAAACTGCTCTCTCAGTTATTACAAATAACAATAGATAGGCAGAGACTGCAGTGAATTTATAGCTGTGTATCACTCTTGGGACTCTGCTTCTGTTCATAAACAACTCAGATACACTCTCATGGTTTGTGCTGTTAGCAGAGCCCCTAGAGGGACTTAAAACTTTGTATTCATGCAGCAACTATCCATTATGCTATATATTTTAGATGATGAAATTAGCACCCAGGAGATACATTCACAAAACATTACATGGGGTTTTAGCTCTGTGACTCCCCTTGATTTGAATGGCACATGTGCTTAAACCCTTTGCAAACCTTTGAGAATTTAGCTTAAGATACTTATCTCAGTGGCAATAACAAATATTAAGGTCTAATGCTCCTCCCTGAAGCAGCATTGCTTAATCCATGTTCTTGATGCCGCCATCTTAGTCCTGAAGAAAGCTCTTTCCCTCCCTCATTCATCAAGCTATTCAATTAAAAGCAGTAGGACTACATGCATAAAATGGCACTATTCAGTAGAAGAATAGTGACAGCATTAATACACACATGCTACAGTAACCAGAATTGTCTTGCAAAAGATTATCAGCTGCAGTACCTAACACAGTATGTGTCAGTTGTACAGCAGATATGTTTTGAGTTAAATTATGCAAGTCAATTTGCAAAGGGCTATTGTTTGCCAGCTCATGGAAATGAAGGGACTGAATCCTGCACTCAATCATGGCACAACTGTTCCATTTTATTCCATTTTTCTGGAAGCAGTCCTATGGCAAGAAAAAAATGTATGTAAAGCACTCCGGGATACCAAAACCAATGTTAGGAGAACAGTAAAGAGTAAGGTGATGGACTTCTTTAATCTCATGACACTAATACATCAAAAACAACGGAAATACAAATGTCACCAGAGAGGGGTGGGGAGGGTGGAAATTGCCCTTTTAGGTAAATACAAACCCAGTTTCAATTCTACTATTCCCAATTAAAAAAGCCAGTGTCAGTTAGATGAGAGCCCCACCTATCACTGAAACACAGAGCCATAAAAAACTGGAACTATTTGTAGGATTTTTTGAAAGGAATGCCAACATTCTCTTTTGCCAGTGCTTAGCTGTAGTAAGGAAGCACTGCTTCCTAACCAGAAATTAATTAGCTGTTTAATTATTGCTAATCATTCATTTTCCTAATGAACTGCAGTTTTCACTGCATTCTGAGTTATGAACAGGTATACAACGCAAAGCACTGCGATACCTGCCAATGCTCAGAGCTGGCTCTGACTTCTGCTGCCCAGGGCCAATATCGTCCTTTTTGCCTGTCCAGGGGTGGGGAGAGGAAGGGAGAGAGATTACCATTGACAAAAAAGATGTCTCCAAACAGCATGAGATCAGTGTGAACTTCTTTGTCTTTCAAATATCTTTAGAGAACATCTGGCTCTCTGTGTTTTATTATGCTCTCTTCAGGCACCACAGCCATGCCCGTGGTGGCAATATGGGTCTGAACTCCCTCTCTCACTGCTCATCTTCTTGCCTAAAGAGAGGTGCATGAACAGCCACACTGGAAAAGGCTGCTACAATACTGAAAAGCAACCTGAGTGGGCAGGCACACCGGAGTTCAGCAACAACACTCCTCAACTTTTCCTTCTATTTTCCATCCAAGTCTCTTGGCCCACTGGACAATACACATTCCCTGCTGTCTCTCTTATCTACGCTACCCTTCACAAAACCCCCAAAACCAAAAACCACAAAAAAAAAAAAAACACCTCCAAGCAACATTAGCAATTTGGTTTACATAGCTCAGTCTACACACAGAAGATTCAGAGAATTATAGAGATCAACAGCTCTATCAAAAAAACTGTTTCAATAATTAGAGAAACACAGTGAATCCTCACAAGCCAAAAGCTAAACAGTGTCTCTTTCCTCTTCACAACAAAATGCACAGCATTCCTTATTAATTCAGATAAATTTCCCTTGGTCAAAATCAAAACAGCACTTACTATTAAGTTCACTGAAGTAATATGCTAACGGTAGTTGCTGACTTAAATTTTAAGTATGATCGTACAGAAATTTAGTTGCAGTTATTTTTTCTGCCCAGTAGCTAAGAAATTAGTGGTGATTGCACTTGAAAATCTGTTCCTCTTAATGCTTTTTCAAAAGGTAGTGTCTCTCAGATGTTATACTGCTCATAGAGGCTTTTCATAATGGCAAATGGTCAGCTGCACTTGCTTGTATCCCTAATATTCCAAGTAATTTAATGCCAACTACAAATCCTGAAAGTCTTCAAAATTTCCTACAAATCCAAATTCAATTAGATCAGTAAAGACTAATCAGTGACTATATGAGTGCCCTCCTGGTATGTGAAATTCTATTTAAAGCCAAAAATGCAGCACTTTTTAGTATTTTTCTTCAGCAGGGATGCTAAAACAATAGAAGAATCACAGCAGATAAACTTCCTCATTGCAACTCCTCTACATTTACTTTGTCAGCTACAGACAGTGAACAAAGGCAGACAAAGCACAGGCTGAAACACATGTACAGGAAGAAAAAAGAAATGCAAGGGCAACTTTGGATACCAAGGGGACATCCACACTCTACAGAGGCCCACGGGCCATGACTTGGATGTCAGTGATGGGAAGTGCAAGTAAAGGAAATGAAGCTTCGTGTTGCAGTCTAAGAGCAATACTGAGATATCTGTGTAGTAGGTGTGTGAAGAAGAAAGGAATGTGAAAACCCCCCAAACAGCAGCTTCTGCAAAGTAATGGTTTGAGAGAAAACATGCACATCTAAGCCACAAGCACACATTCGTCTGTACCTTCAGCTGCAGCTGTCACTGCCTGCAGGCCCATGGCCCTCCTTCCCTGGTGGGGAGCAGCTCTGGATCTGCTCTTGCACACACCCATCCATCAAGTGCTTGCACCGCTGTTATTATATGAAGGATAATGAACTTAGAACAGCCTACCCAGGAATATTGCATTATCCAAACCAGTAAGGTAACTGGAGGCAGGAGACAACCATCAGACACGACGTGGCATTTGTCACTGCCTACAATCATCAGTGACACAGGATTATAGGAGAGAATTATTGGAAGACATTAGGGTTTTACTCAAACATGGGAGAATTATATTAAAGTCATATTTGCAGCAATACACTTACAGAAAATTAATGTTCTCTCTGTTGCTGCCGGGAAAGGATAGGAGAAGCTGTAGGCACTTCAGACAGAACCATCTATCACTCAGTATCAGGACCTGGTTTGGAGGCTAATTCTTGGCTCCCTTGGTTCCCAATAAAAAGCCAAGGGTCCTTATCCATTTAAGGCCAAATCTGTCACAAACGTGGCAGCAGCTCTTCTTTACCCAAGGAGGGAGAAACAGTTCTGATTTTTCCACAAAAAAGCCCAAAGCATCCTTTATTCTTCTCCTCCAAGGCAACAGAAAGAAATGATTGATCTATGGAAAGAGGAAGTCTCCCTGGACAGGGTAAGCAATGCAGCCATTACATATAGACTGTTTAAAAAAGATCTTGTCCACTCTAATAATTTTACAAGATTTAGTTGAATACTTTTTTAACAGCCTGGGCTTCTGGCAATTGCAACTTATTTGCTATTGCAAATTTAAATCTGGAAAAAGCATTAGCCTTGTAAGAAGGGCAGAAAATGAAAGCCTCAGATGTTTATTCATCTGAGGATGCTCCGTGTTTCCTCTGATTTCATAGACAGGTAATACTCCATTATTAACCTAATTTTGAAGCCTAATACTCTGCTGATTTTCCAAACTCTCATTAATTACTCCTTGAGTGAATAGCAGGTGGGGTTGTGGCCTGTGGATTTGCATTGTTTGGAGCTCTGCTACATTGTGCTTGACAAATCAGTGTTCTAAAATGCAGTGCTTCTCAAGCAGCAGGCCCCAGGCCCCTCTGCAGTCAGCCACAGGGATGCTGCCCTCACAGTTCCACAGAAGTGACCTCCTGGCTGTCAAAGGCTCTGCTTAGTAGAACCTTTTATGTCCAAATAAAATCTTCCCAAATTTGGGAGTTTCCAAACTCTTCAGCTTCAAAAAAGCCCTCACCTCACACAATTTCACAAGCTCCAAAGAGCCCAACACTTTTATTTCTACAATATGCCACTTCAGCATGATGCTGAAGAGAAACAGTTGCTATTTCTGTCCCTACCCTGGCAAGTCTTATGTCCTATCACACTCCATTAAACTGCTGAAGAAATACAAATGTGGTATAGATTATACATGCACCTGGTTTGGGGCAATCCGCAGCACAAATACAGACTGGGAGAGGATGGATTGAGGGCAGCCCTCAGGAGCAGGACTTGAGGGTGCTGGTGGGATGAGAAGCTCAACAAGAGCTGCCAATGTGCACTGGTAGCCCAGAAAGCCACTCATGTTCTGGGCTGCATCCAAAGAAGCACGGCCAGCAGGTCAAGTGACTTTAAAGTGAGAGAGGGAAGGTTTACATTAGATATTGGGGTGAAATTCTTTACTGTGAGGGTGGTAAGACACTTGAACAAGTTGCCCAGAGGAATTGTGGATGCCCCATCGTGGGAAGAGTTCAAGGCCAGGCTTGGGCAACCTGGTCTAGTGAAAGGTATCTCTGCCCATGGCAGGGGGGTTGGAATGAGGTGATCTGTAAGATCCCTTCCAACACAAACCATTCAATGATTACGATTCTTGGCCTACTTGCACAAAAGAAATTCAGTCTCATCAGCTCCAGGTGCCCAGCTCATGAAATGACATCCCTCTAACTGCTGAGGACAGAGAAGCGCTGCAAGAGGCTTCCTCTCTCAGTTACTGTGTTCAATGGCCTTTCCCTGCTGCAGGTGGGGATACCCACATTCTTGCCTTCCCCTGGGAGCTTCCAGCACCAACCTGAATTTGCCAGAGTGAGGGCCCTGTCCCTGCTCCTGGAACAGACATGATCTCCCTTCCACCCCAGGAACTCTTGGTTTGTGCTCCCTTCAACTGCTTTCCTGATCACAGACCCGTGCCAACACTGAGCAGCACTTCAAACTGTTTGAGCAGCTAAGGGACAGGGACAAAATATGAGAGATAAAATGCTTTCTGTGGGTGTAGGTGTCAGTGCCCTCTGAGGGCAACACACGGGGATGGGTTTTTAAAGGTAAGGAGGTAAAGGCAGTTGGCAAAAGCACTGAGAAATTTGTAAGATCAGGATCTTACCTGTCTCTTTGAAAGAAGATAAGCATGGTTACAATACTGAACAATTTAGATGCAATTTTCTAGCAGGGCTCCACACAGCTGTCCTTATTTAATATCAAATTGAGCATAATCTCTGTCTTAAGGGATTAAAAATTATAATTGTACACAGGTCTATGAGTTTGTCCACAGTGTGAGTTTTTTAGGTTCTACAAGGACAAATGACTGTTTTATTTGGTTGTTTGAGGGTTTTCTTAATTAGTATTAAGGTAAAATTGGTGGTACATAGAAAAGTTATTCTCTTGGTTATTCTCTATATTTAGAAACAGTTCCTGGGAAGTGGATGTTGGGAAGAAAGGAGTGTCTGTGTGGTGTTTGAAGCTGCCTCTTTTTCTACAGGTTATATATTTATTTGCATGTAATAAAGTAAGTTACAAAAATTCTGCATCACTGATTTGTGGTAGGGTGTCAACCTGTGATGCTATCAGGATGCTGACAGACTTCCAGAAAAATGACAACATTGTAAATAGAAAAAGCAACAACATGAATCCATAACAGCTTTCTAGAGGAAATGAGAAATTTTAACTTGAGTCAAAAAGACTTGTACAAGGTAAGAGTAAATTGGAAAGAAAAAATTAAATGAACTCTCTCCATTCCTATTTTATTTCTCTTATACTTTCAAGCATTGCCATCCTTGTTGTCTTCCCCTCAGATTTCATTTTAAAAACTCAAACTCACACAAAGAATTTTCATAAAAAGCTCTGACTGAATTTTCTAAGTGATTCCTACAGGCTTTAGTTTCATGTGTTGCTTAATCAGCATTCTTGGAAACAACACCTCCTGCCAACTGATTGACAGGAAGTATTGCTTATTGTTTCCAGGAAAGCTAATTCAGCAGAAAATGGGGTTTCACTGAATGGGAATGAATATGATAAAAAAACCCACTATAAAAGATGGTTTAAGCTGTCGTCCTCCCTTCATATGCAATGCTAAGTGATAAAATCTCTACTTGACGCAAGTAGTTTGTCACAGAAGGAAAGCAGGAAAAGCATAAGCAATAAAGGATCTCCCCTTTCTCCTTTGAGGTCCAGTTATTAATGAGTGCACATCTCGGGCAGAAATAGTCTGTTCACTGGTGCCACTTCTTCCTGTCTTTGGGTGCCTCATGCAGATGAGGATTTTGTAAAAGGGAAGGAAAGCTCTAGGTAGGGAAATGTTTTACCTTGTTTTAGAGCAGCCTTCAAGGCCAGAAGTGCTGGGGTGGAACCCAAAGGTGAAGAAGGCCTGGGTCTTTGAAGTCTGAATAAAACAGTTTCCTCTGGGGACCACAGAGCACCCAGGACGAGCCCCATCTGTGCTGTCCCACCTCTCCCCAAGGCTGGCCTCTGTGCATGGCCTGACACCATTGCCAGACAGACAAACCAAGCATCACTAAAAACAGTCACACTCTTTAATTGCCTTTGTCAAAAAGGAGAGGTTAGGTTGTGGGGAAAAAATAGAGCAATAAGGTGGTAAAACTTTGTCTCTTGATAGCTTGTACAAAAAGAATGGTCAAATGCATGACCATTTCTAAGAGGTCCAAGTAAAAAAAGTATCAATAGGGCATTTGTTTGTCTCTTGAGTTTTGCTGCTAAATTGATAAACTCACCCATTTTACAAATATTAAGGAAATAAATAAAAGAAATCTAAAAAAATAGTAGCAAAGCATGAAATACGGAGAGAGATTGTATGGAAAACTTTACAGAAATGAAAGATGCAATTAAAAAAAAACCACTCTCCCCAGGACTTAGGCTGTATGATTTCATGTTGACACTATTTTCTGTTGAATTCTCTTTGCTAAAATTTATGTCCAACTACAGTGCTAGTAACACCATCACCCTCAGCAGGAGACCTCAAAACCCTTTGGGAAATGTGAGCTTCTTCATGAGTTCCTTTGACTGTGCTGATAAACCCTGCAATGAAGAATTCAAGCTTCAGGTTGGCTGTTTTTAAAATGCAAACATATCCCCTTTGCAGGCAAGGTGATGTATTTTTCATCACAATGAATACTGTCACACCTGTACATCTTTCATAGAGCACCTTTGCTGTGCTAAACAACAGCAGCCCTGTGTGCACACACTGCTGCTCCAGCAAGTGCCAGGGAAACCCTGCAACAGAGAAAAAAGCAGGAATTGCTTTCTGTTTCCCTCCACTCACTGGCTGACTTCTCAGTCTTTCAGCTACAGGGCATATTTCTAGCAAATGTTTTTACCCTATTTTTCGTAAACACGAGTGCTCTCATTTTTAAAGGAAATATTTAATCCTTTCTTGAATCCTGCTAAGCTTTTTGCTACAATGATATGCTGCAGCAGTTAATACCAATCCACCAATCCTTATCTTCTTTGTAATATCATTTTTAGAATAGGTCATCAGAACTGCATATAAGACTTAAAGCTGCAGTAAAGAATTGTTTCCAATTGCAGTATTTTCAGTTTCTATTTTCTAAATACTCCAGGCTTATCTAACTTTATGAATTTTGCTGACCACCATGTTCTGCTTCAAAGGGACATCTAGCTAACCTTTCCACAAGGGTACCTGGTCTTTTTTTATTATTATTATTATTTTTCCTGTGTAATTACAATTCATTACATGTCTGTAATTACACACGAGCAGTTGAAATTATCTTAATGTGCAATACTTTGGAGTAGCCAATATCACATTTCACGTTCTATTATGCTGACCACTAGCTAAGCTTTAAGCCATGCAATCTTCTTCAATCTTCACTTTCCTAAATAAACATATAATCTGAAAATTCATTACTTTTTGCCTCTTTTTCCCATAGTATAAGAAACTTTGACCAACCATAGGCAAATAAAAGGCATGAGCATCAAAGCAAGCTAAAGAGAAAGGAATGGGAAAGCAATTTGATTGCTAAGTTTCTGAGGTCATATTTGACTTGAAAAACTTTGCACAGAAATCAGAGGACTAATCCTTTTCCAAAACAATTTAGTGTTCATAAATATTACTACAGACAGAAGTCCTCCTTTTACATTTTGCCTCTCAAAACATGGGATGTGTGTCCATGTGAAAGCCACACCCATGAAATCTCTATGCTCACTTACATTGCAATTACTTTGCAGACTTTTCTTTATTAAGAGGATGCAATATAATTAGAGAAGTACTAATATCATGCTCCTGTCATGTGGGACTATTCAGCAGTCAGAAAGTCAGTAAATACCACCACTTCACCACACTCAAGTGTCCCCAGCCACTCACTGAAGGTCACAGTCAGGAAGAATGAGAGCTGAACAAATACTGAAATGTAGGTGAACATTTCCAGTTGCTTGGTCGGCAGCTGAAGTATTTCTGTAGTTCTAAAAACTCACTTAAAATGCCTGTTCAAAAAATCTGCCCTGTAAGAAAGGTTTAATATTTGATGTTATATTTTATGAAAACATCAGCCACCCTATTATTTTTTTTATAAGCCATTCCCTGAGTTAGCACTAACACATATTAAAGCCTTTGAGGAGGGCATTTCACTTAATGGAACAGCTTGGCATATCCGGTTTCATATGAAGGAAAAAACTTAACTGTTTTCTAGGATGAGATTGCATCGTCATAACCTCAACATTTTGAAAGTAGAATATGTTGTGGTTGATGATTCAATTACTTTCTCCTTCATTACAAACACTTCTGCTGTAACAGTTTTACCCTGAGAAGCCACCAGATTTTCTGTACTGAACCACTTTCCCATCTCTATTTCAGAAGCAAAAGCTACAAGAAGCAAACCTTCTGGATGATTCTATAATCAATTTTAAATGTATATTAAAAAAACTCCATGTCAATGCTTCTAACTTTTAAAGTGTATACAGAGATGTAGTAAGCCAAATGGGATTGGAAGACACTCTCAATTTTCCTATGAGGCTTCTGAAGAGTGAAGAATAACAAGTTTATAAAGATGATCCTTTTAGTCCTACACTATAGTAGGCACTACACCTCAGAAATATTATAAGGATTATAGTTTGGGAGCTTAGAAAATTACTCAGGAAACATTTTCCATTGAAAGCATTCTATCTATGACCGGGGTGTTTTGAAACGGGCTGCTAATTAAAATCATCAGGCATATTGTCATGTTCCCATGGGCTTTTCAGGATGGATTCAAGCTCACTGAATCATGACTCTCATTACTATGTTATCTTGGAATATCAGCTTACTAGGCATGTTTCCTATGTGTCAATGGCCAACTTTCCAAGATAAAAATGAAGAACAAAGTTGAGACTGATCTTGGGTAGCATTACAAAATTCCAAGTGGACATAAATCAAATTACTGCCATATCTTGCCCCACCGCTCATTTTCAGCTGATCTGATAACTGTATCTGATAAACAAACAGAAAGAAGCAAGTGCTGCGTAGCGTGTTCATCAAAAAAGCTCACAGCTCTTTGCCCTCCTACCACCCAGAGCAGCCAGTCTACATCCCCAGCTTCACCTGTGAGGTACCAAACACCAGAGGTAGAAATCCTTCTGTATTTTAGTAGGTTATGTCATGTTCATATTTTCTTTGAATTATCCACTTGGAAAAAAGAATCATGTGTGTGTTCATATGAGTGTATCAATCTGCCTGTTGTTCTTGATACTGTTTTTAGCTTCCACTCAGTCCTTTCTCATTTTTACCTTTTCAACTAGTGGAAAGTGTTGCACACACTGGTGGCAACTGTGATCTCAAACAGTCACAGTAAACATGTTAGAGAGAGTCAGAGTAATAAAGGATTGCTTTGCCACCTCAGCTGTTCAGAGAGAAAAAAACTAGCCAAGTACAATTCTGAAAGCATCTTCAGGCACAGTCTCATGCAGAAACTCATTAGAACTTCTCTACTCTTCAGAAGAATTCCGATTAGGCTGGAAAACATAAAATGCTTCAGGCCAAACATGCAAGTGTGTCATTGTATATAGATCTCTTATGTAATTCTTGTAAATCATCTTCCAGAAGATGGCTTTAAATGCTGAAGCATAATTAGGATAATTACTGCTTTGCAAGTAGAAGGAAGTTGTATCCAGTAGGGACAAACAAGCCAGTTTGAAGAGATGGGGGAGGAATATGAAAGAAAATACATCATCCCAAACTCTGGTGCTGGAAGGATTCAGAATTAATTTCAGACTATTTAAAGAGTTTGCTTCATGTTGGAAATATTTCATTTTAGTGACAATATTCCCTACAGGGCTAACAGATTCTTTTAGAAATATGTTTGGCTCCCTGAGAGTCCTGCTGGATATCTTAAAAATTGAAGCATTCAGTAGAGTGAGGAAATGGGGTAAAGAGCTGCAATTCAGTGACCATCTGCAAAGGGCAGGGTTGAGGAAAATGACTGGAAATGGGACATCACAACATAGTTAATGTTTTTTACATTAAAAAGATTTACAGTAAGTGCCAGACAACACCAAGCCATAATACAGATAACCCTGACATGATATACAGTGTGACTGCTGCATACTTCCCAGGAAGTGCAAGACCTCAGAAAGCTTAAAAACCCTCCAAACCAGCAAAACAAAAGACCAAAAAACCCAAGGACCACCCCCCCCCCCCCAACTCCCACCCCCTCACCACAAGCATTTTGCTGAAAAAGCAAATATGGAAAAGCAAACACGTAGTATCCCCTGCCCAGGACTCGCTCAGCAACTTGCATCCTTTCTCAGGTTTGATCCTAACAGATGCATCAGCTGGAAGCAGGTCCCCTACAGCTTTATAAATTATTCTATGGATTTGAAGATTAGTACAAAGTAATAAACAGGGAGAAGGAGCATGGGGACTACACCCCAGGGGAACAGAAGTATTTTTGAACTCAGCTAGCCTGGGGCTTTTGACAAAGCTCAGATATATTCCGCAGCCCAATTTATGTACCAGCATACCAGAATCTTGCGAGATTCTTTAATAGCTGCATCAGTGCTAATTTTATGCTAATCTCTTACTGTGCACATCCATGATCATTAAGACTTCTGGAGACTGGATATTACACACAATAGCTGATAATTTGTTAAATAGAGAGTTAATGGGAAATATCTGATAAATTTCAACATTAACTTTGTGTTTGTTTCCTGTACAGCTGTACACAATGAGAAGTTATCTGGCTAGCATTAATGTACTCTATTTTTGCATGACTGCTTTTGTTAACTAATACACCACAATAAGAAAGCAGACCGTTTTAGAGAATACACAGTTACTCAGATGAGGAGTCCTGTTTCTTTCCAGTTCTGTATTACGAGAACAAAAATGCTACATAATCTGAGAGAATAAAATACTTTCCCCTCTTTGACTTCTCTGAACCTCATTAAATTGCAGTTTAACCAGTTTAATTACTCCAGATTAGTCCCACCTCCTGGAATAATTTTAAAATCTGTTGCCCATAACAAAGCTCTCATGCTGACAAAACTGAGAAACCTGTTGTTTCTTGGCTTTGCTGATCAACTTTACTCTTATTGCCAACGATAAATAACCCAAAGCAATCAAAACTGCACTAAATAAAATTCTGGATGTGCATAATTTGTTCTCTAATTTGAGTAAATGCAGCCTTGAAAGATTACATACTCATATGGTAGCTAGTTTTATAGAAGCAGGCTTTATGTTTCCACAATACCAGTACATTTCTGCCTTTCTTGGGAGTTCAAATACAGCTCTGTTTCCACAGAAAGAAATTTTTTGGTCTACTTAGAAATCTGTGCTCTGGAAGTAAATATAATAATTACATCAAAAAATATTGTTTTGCAACTTCTGTAATTCCCTTCCCATGCTGGGGACCTGAGGGATCACTCTGATTTAGTTTTATCCCTTACGGTTCAAGGCACAGGGCTCTCCTTTCACTGTTGACTGCCCAACCAAGTCTGCCCCTGAACCAATTCCAACAGTATTTATCAGCATCACTTAGCTGGAAATCTTAATGTAGGATAGATTTCAGTGACTCTCTCAGTGCAAAAATGAGGGCACGAACTGGTGCAAGTTCCCAACTGCAGCCAAGTTTAAATTGTGTGGGTACACCTAACAGAGATGGAAAATAACAGATTGGAAAATGCCAATCCTGACACCACGCCCAGTCCCCACAGCTCCCAGCCTGGGCACCTGCTACGCTCCCACCACTGAGCACTGGCTGAGCAGGACATCACCCTGTGTCCCCCGGGGATTACAGGCAGGTCTCAAAGGGTTGTGTCACCTCGTGAGGGAGCTCCTCTTGTGCACGACTCCTCCCTGGCCCCTGTGCCCTCCAGGTCTTGCAGAGATGTGCAGTATGATACTCAGCAGTGCCCTACCCTGTTAAAAATCTCTTCTAAAATCATGCAGACCGAGGGATCTTGGAGAACTCATAAGGAAAAAAGGTTTCTATCAATGTGATTGAGATGATTGCTCGTGGCTTGTGAAGCTTTACTACACGACTACAGCATCGCCCATCTCTTACTGTTTACTACATTTCTCATTACTACTTGAGGGCAAAAAAAGAAAACACATTTTAGTATTTTCAGCTTCCTCCCCTTTTCTCATAGTTCACCCTCTTTGTAATTTACTTTGTTCATGTGGGTTAATAGAAAAAGGAAGGTGCTAAAAAACCCCCGTAAAGATAATTGTCTGTTCCAGGTTTACAAGTTACACCTGATGACAGTTTGTGTAGGTATTTACTCATCTGTTAAACAAAAGAGACTATTTCCTCTCATAAGTCTTGCATTTCGATAATATAGTACCACAGCAATACATTACTCTGTTCTAAAAGAACATACTCATTAAAATATTGCATGCAGCTCCGGATTTCATATGTTGCTGTAAACTATATAGGGACACATAAACTGTTTTTTAATTAAAATTTTTCTCTTGGATTATTTTCTGTTCACTGACTCAAGTTTCAGTGAATAACACATTATGTGGCTATGCAGCTACTGGGCTTTCTGTGCTATAAAAAGGAAAATATTTCCTCGAGATCCATCTTGGTCTTAAAGTATAGTCAAAAGTCTGTGCACATTTAATTTTCTGTTCCTAAGACACTTACAGAAAGTGAAAGGCCCTGTTCAGATATGACAAAATATTTATTTATAACAATAAATTTATAAAGCAAATTATCATAAACCAAACTTGATTAGCAGTAAGAGAAACAAGAGAGATGCTGACCATCATTTTCAATATAATAGCAACATGCAAAGTAATAGAATTTAAAATAATTAGAATATACTCAAAAAACTGAAGGAAAATTTGTGAGTTTGCTCCTGTTAGTGTGAGGACTGTTACTATTAAAACTGATATTTTTCTATTTAGCTATATACCGAAATGGGGATTTGATCCTACATACTGTAAGCATCCAAAATCCACTATCATGAGTTACAGATACACAAGCAAGATTAATTTTGACCTGCTTGGAGTGCTGTGAGGGGAAAAGAATGCAACACTGTTAGATTTGTTTACACACACATATTTTTTCAAGTTCACTGTATTTCAGTGGTCTACAGCAATTGTGTGCAAAAAAAAAAGCCACTTAAACAGATGGCACCACCACTCCTGGTGCCTAATATAAATTGATAGCTCTCATGGAAAGGTATGGCTGGAGTTCAGTCAAACATGCTAAACTTCAGCTACCATTTCCATGGGGAACATTTAGCAGTCATCCCAATTTACATTATTATGCAAAGGCAACTTTTTCCTACTCCTTTTAGAGTTAAGTGTGCAGTAAAGCTGCGCATTTAGAACATCAAAGGGTCAGGAGAGCAAACACCAGAAGTAATGTTAGCTTTCAATACAGGTACTGTATTATACTCCTCACTCTTCATTTTTGCCATTGTTTCTAGTTTAGTTTATTATCTTTCACATAATAAAAATAAAACAAACTCTAAATGTGGTTAAAAACCCTGTAGAAATCCAGGTTTACACATGTAGACAGTAATTTCAGTGGTGAATGTTCAGATGGAACCAGCTAACCAGGCCCATCTCTAGGTACCCCCAACTGCTCCCCAGCCTCCTTCCCCCAGTCACTAATTGCCAGATCTCAACAAGAAACTGAACCAGGCAAGTCAATGCAGTTTCTTCCAGTCTCATCCATATCAGGTTTTGCAGACCCACGTGGCCTCCAGTTACCCTGAGCTGCTGCTTCATCCCCACGTGATGCAACTACACACTCACTGTCTTCAACGTTATTATAGGCATGAACTGAGAGGAAAGAGCTTTACGGGCAATTCTGAAAGGCAAAGCATCTACCAGCAGCTACTCAGAGACACAGACTTGATAGGCATTAGCCTGTTGCCCATGGCCAGGCTCTCCTGGCACACTGACAGCTGGCCAGAGCAGCCTCCCTCTGCCCAACCTGCTGAAGCAGGGGAGTGAAAAATACATCTGTAGAAGGGGAGATTTGTTGAACAGCAATCTGCTATTTGCGCACATTCCCTCTTTGGTGTAAAACCTTCTTTTTCCTCTGTATTGGCATAACTGACTGATACAGCTAGCATAATCTCCAGGCATTTGCATTTAAAGTACCAGATATCACTATGGCCATGAGATAATTTCATCCTTTAAAACTCTAGAGGCCAGAAGCAACTGGCATGCTTGCAAGGACAGTGCTTTTCTCCAGTTTTAAATAAATGTGTCAGTTTTCTGAACATTACAGTCCCAGGCCGGTAACATTTTTTGTTGGTTGTGTACTCGTTGCTCAGCTGGTTACAGCCAACTGATAAATGGGTGGGGAGAAAGAGCCCTGTGTGGGCTTTCCTGACTATGGCTCTTTATTGGACCTAAGGTACACCTCTTTCCCTGCATAATGGTTGTAAAAAGAAAAACAAATCCCGATTCCTTTGAAAAAAACCCCATTTTTCTTTAATCTCCCTTAGATCAGGCAATTTCCAGATGATTGTTTCTTCACGGCCTGAATCTCTAGATGGATTTCTGCTGGGCATTCTATAAGCTCTCTCACTTTTAATAGGTCATACATAATTTTTAGTATGATGGCTGCATACATATAGAGGCATTATGGCACTAAGGTATACTACAGCTCTATCTTCAAATGTTTTGGTATAATCAAGTACTTCATCACCCTCCCAGCTGCTTAGTAGCACACTCCTGGCTTTTTCTGCCTCCCTTTCATGACATCTGTTCCTTCCTCACAGGTACCCTTTCTGAATTACATGCTGTTTGAAGTATTCACTCAATCCTAAAATCCCATTCTTGTTTTAGTTAGATACTCTTCAGAATTATTTCCTTCAGGAGCTGGAGGCTATTTTTCAGTGAGCCTGCCTTTATATTTGCCCCTTGTGTTTAAAGCTCCTAGAACAAAATAGCCAAGTGTACAGAAAACCAAGTGACAAAGTTTTGAACTTGTCCTGTGATAAATCTCTTCCAGGGTGAGGGATGCTCGCTCACAGCTGGAAAATATTTACCATTGGAAATGCAGGAGTCCAAAACAACTAGCACATGTTAAGAAAGGTCACAACCTACATTATGTTTAAATGAATAGAGAAATAAGTTTTACAAAGGTAACAAGATCTGCACAATTGTGTAAAGCCTTTTTTGAAGATCCAATAATATTTGCTTGCCAATATACACACAAATGGGAACTCTTCCTCACCTCCAGTGGTTGTACAGTACTTTCAGATATTAGAGCGACTAATGTGGTCATTACTCTAGAATATCAATAGCTGGAATTGATAGCCAGATAATATTTTATCTAATGTATTACATTAGGACAAACGGACAACAGGAAAAAAAAGTATAATTCAAACAAATTCATAATCAATGTGACAAGAAAATAGACAATGTGGTCTTTAGACATGAAAAAGGAGGAGAATCAGCAGGAATACGTGTATACTCTTCAGGCAGGTCCTGCTGGAAGAGGCTGCCTGCACACTTTTCAGGGTGCTGCTGCCCTGCAGATGAGTGCAGAAACCAGCACAATAAAGTTTAACCAAACTGCTGTACCACACTCAGGAGCAGAGCAAAACTACAGTCAGCAAATAAAGCTCAATGGAATTAAGGAACTGCTGAAACAAACGAAAAGAGTAATTTTTTCCCCCTAGCAAAATGAAAAAAAAAAATAGTGGCACGTTCCCTATGCATGGTTTATATCCTGCCAACTGCTTTGAGCAGAGAAAAAGAATGTGCAATGACTTGAAATGGGACAAAGAAAGAAAAAGTAAAATTTGTTGACACTCCCTTGATGGTAAATAAAAACACTATCACCATAAACAAACAAACAAACAAAAAGATAAATATTTTTGACCTGTCAATGCAGCCATTCATGTTTAAAATCCTTATAGAGTGACATCTCAAAAAAGGCATTATTTAGATTTCTATTATTTCAGTTAGCAAGGCTCAAGAGCAGTAATTCAGGCAGTTCCCTTCTCACTACCACTGCTCAGGGCAGCACCCTCTGTGTGTCACACAATGAACACTGTGCCACCTCTCAGGGCCTCAATTCCCAGCACAGCCCCGGCCGAGCCAGCCAGCAGAGCTCCTTCACTAGACCTACACTGAATTAGGTCACAAACTAGACTCCAGGACACTTCCCACTACAATTCATGAGAGCTCAATATGATCAAAAGTTTCCAAAGATGTTAAATGTAATCACTGGGCTTGAGTCTAATCTGCTTAAAATAAAACCTGGAGAATTGTCAAAGGCTGTTTAAAAGGAAAAAAAAAAAAACAACGCCCCAAAAAAGAAAAAGCCAACCTAGCACAGCTTATTTCATTTTTACCTTACCCCACAGCTGCCAAGTAAATTTAATAAGTCTTTGTTTTATGAAGAATCCTAAAAACAGTCCAAAAGCAATTTTATATAGCCAAAAGGTACTAAATAAATATACCTTCACTATATCACACAACTACTTTTCTTGATCCCATAAAAGCAGCTGCAATTTTACATTTCATTCCTTTTGGGGTGTGTGTGTTAACATACACCTTGTCCCCAAATTGGAAGGGCTCTGACAAAATTACCAAGACTTTCTTAAATGTTTCCCAATTGGCCTCCTTTCACACTTATCTGTGTAAGTACTTCCAGTTTATGCACAATGCTGACTTCTCTTCTGCTCCAAAAATTCTTTCCTATTTTTCTTCAGGTCTATTTCTGCAAACTTCTGATTTTCTCCAGGCTCTACGCCTAACCACAGCGCTCTCTTCATTCCCTACAGAAGAAATGCTTGCTTTGCCAACCTACAGGCCCAGTTCATCCACAAATGTGCTTTCTCTACTATTATGTACTGCTGTGGGCATTCCTGGCAGGAAAGAACTGACCAACTTGAAATCTTTTTCTGTATTTCTACCCTTCAGCTCTGACATCTTCCTAGCTAAAATACTCTAATTCTCTGCCCTGGCAGAAATGTATGCTTGTAATCCTAGATTTCTTTATGCTATTTCTGTCTTTTTTGTTTTGAACCACTTTTTCTTTATTTTTTTTTTCTGTGTATCTAATGATTATTTCAGTGGCTATATGCCTAGAAGCATAGTCATGCTTTGTTGTCTTCCACCTCTTCATTATCAACAAGATGCAAGATTTTCATCACTTTTCATACTTTATCCCCCATTTGCTCCAGTGACTCTTCCTCCTCAATCTCACTGCCATCCCCATGCCACTTACCCCACTATGTCACATCTATCCTGCTCTTTTGCCTTCTAACTCTCAGCTCTTCCTGGAAGTGTAACCTAATTCCTAGTAAAAACCTTAGTAACAGTCAATATTCCAGCCTCTTCTTTCACTCTCAGACCTGGCTTAAAAGCAGGGATAATACCCTGTTCAATCTCTCTCCCTCCCTTGGCCCTGCTTTCTCCTGATTCTCTCTCCGCCTCTCTAATTTCCTTCAGTATGCTGTTCCCAAGAACCTCGTGGTTCAACCTTTGGATCTCTTCTTCTGCACCTTGTCTTGAGTGACCTCTGCACTTTGGGGCAGGTGTGGCATCATCACCCCCACAAGCCACAGAACTGCCCCTGTTCCAGACCCTTTCAGCCCACAAGAGGGAAAACCTACCTTCATTACCTCAAATGACAAAATCTAACCGATACTACCGGCCATACAACTTTAATGCAACATGCGTCACATACTGTTTCTCATCCACTGATCTAAAAATTTGACCTTGGGCTTCCCTTTCACATAATATCTCTTCCTGGTGGATTTAGGCCCTCTCTAAACTTACTCATTAATAACTCTGCAGCAAAAATAATTTTGCTTGCACTTTGCTTTGGTCATGCTACTTTATTCTTTGCATTCACTACGCAGATTTCCTTTCTTGGTTGCATCCAATTCCACATGAATGCACAATGGATACTGTTTACAGAAGTTTGAGGCATTTCTGTGAGCTATCTGAGGCAATATCAGCTAGTTTATTAATTTCAGAGTGTGCACACGTAATTCTGATTAATGTTAACAGGAACTGAACATGCCTAAGACCCCACAGTTTGTTCAGCTGTGCTATGCCATGGGACAAGCCTCCTTCTCCTTGCAAAGCATGATTGAGGAAGGCACTGTGGTATCCAAAAGGCATAGCCCAGACTTAGGTCAGAGTACTCAGGAAGCTCTCTGAATTAGCAATCTCTTCCATTTCACTGCAAATTAGTACAATTCTTTAACATTTTTAATACAAAAAAGCATTATTAAATGCATTAGTGCAAGTAATGAAAAGTTTAAAAGTACCTAGAGCTACACACATTTTACCTTGTATAAAGTCAAAATCAAAAGAACATAAAACCCTGGGGTTCCATCTCTAAAAATTCAAATCACCTATTATGGCAACACCGCTCTCATACTAAAGTACAGTCATGGTGTACTTACTCAACAGTTTAAATGAAAAGTTATTTTATTTATTAGTGAATAACAGGCAAAGATTAGTAAGAATTATACAGACAGTTGTATTTCCTAGTCACATATAAATAAAATCATTCTAATAGTATCTGTTTACCTCTGGTAGTTATCAAGTACCTCTCACTTATGTCTTGCTTCAGACAGCAATTAAGTCTTCTTCAGTGTGCAGCTAAACCAGCCCTAATTAAAGTCAATGGGAGCTTTTCCACATACTTAATGGCTCTTGGTTGAGACCCAAAAGCAATCCTGTAAAGAGCAGAGTATGTCACTAAACAATAAATTGACTCTGCCTTTGAAAGAAATATCGGAAATTCATTTCAAGCTCCTCATTCCATATCCAGTTGCTGGAGTCGGGTGCCCAAATGGCTCCCCAAGCCTTTGATAAATAGTGAAATGATCATGCACAAACCCTGCTAATCCTGCTCTCGCTGAAGATGCTGCTGAAACTCCCACAGGGCCTAATATCTATCTACCAGACACCACATTTAGCATACACACAGCATGGAGAAATAGATTTTATCGTATATTACTCCACATTAAAGGCACCATCTTTCCACAATAGCAGATATCAACACCTATATAAAGAGCCTGCCTACCACAACAGCCAGTCATTCACAAAAGCAGTTTATAGGATCCAACTTGTCTTAAAATGTCAGTTAGAGCTGCTGTCCACTTTTTCCCATGGGTCAAATCAATGAGAAGGCCAGTATCTCACCTAGGTATAGGTCAAACAAAACGGAAACAATGAACTAGGTTTGAAAACAAAACATCAGTTTCCATTTTCTTAGAGAACTACACTTACCAGAGAGGCTTTCTTGTAATAAAAATTATTCAGCTATCAAAGTTTTCCTTTTATGAGCAGAATTGCTGGACCAAAGCTTTCCTGGAAGCGAAGGGCAGGCGAGGAAGTGTTTGTCCAGCAGGGCACCATCAGTGGATAAAAGACACAGTGTGCAAGAGACCCGAGGCTGGCAGGAATATCAGCATCTCCAGTGATTCACAATGAGCATATCAGCATTGAACAGCTATTTCAAGAGATGCAATGGGGGAATGTTGACACAGCCATACCCATGAGACACTGCTAAAGGCACGAGGCAAGAGAGCAGAAAACTGGCAAGCTCCTGTCTGCCCAAGCAAGTTGGCAAAGTTGACTGCACCAACCTCATCACTATATTGTAAACTCAGTAACATGGACTCAGTTAAAATGCTTTTGTCTGTACACAGTTTGTGAATTTTAATTGATTGACAGGTGCTCAGATTGACTCGAGACATTAATATCCCAGTTCCTTTTGATGAAAGACTGAGAGAAAGAGACAAACAATTCCTCCAAGTTTTGTGGAATCATCCTCAAAATACTAATGTGAAAAAACCCCTTTCATTCCCATGAAGATTTCTCACATAAACCTGATCACTTCCGTGTCCTCTCAACAGTGGCTGACTTTTACCATCTTCACCCCAGGATGATCTGTTTCAAATTCCCAGTCACTTCTGTTCTACCATAAGAGTTCTTGCCTGCTACCAACATGTATCTCAACTGCTCAATAACTAAAGCCTAGAGAATATTAAATAGTTTATACAGACATTCCACTTGGATCTTCCTAGATTTTAGGATTTTTACATTCTCATGACTTTTTTTGATTTAAGAGAGATACTACTACCACCATCACCACTATTCATCTTAGAAGAGTTTTAAGTCAGAAAAACCAGTAGCTATTTAAATCTGACCTTCATTCAGTTCAATTATGAACCTAATAACAAAAGTATCTGCTTTCCAATTATACTATATTGAGCCTTATGCTGAGTAACACAATGGCTCTTCTGCTGTGACCTACAAGGCCATGACAAAGTGTTTCTCAGGTAGCGTGCAAAGCCTAGGATTTTCTTTTCAATTATAATATCTTTTCAGTATTTTCAATTACAGTTACTTTTTCAAGCACATGCTTCCACATCAACATCATCACAGCCTAAAAAATTCACTGCATCTACCACTATCTTGTTTCAATAGTTAATTAGACCCACTATTTAAAAACAAACAAAAAACCTCCCCAAACCCAAAAAGCTCTCTTCAGATGTCAACTTTTTTTTGTCCTTTTTCACTGAATTCAGGTACCGTTTCTGTGTATCGTTTTCCTGCCTACAACAACGTTAGACATCTTAATCAAGTTATGTTCTAATAAACTTCCGATAAAATGTGCTGGCTTAGCTTATCAAATGTTTCACTGCAAGTACTTTTGCCACTCCTCAAATAGGTTTATGCTTCTTCACTGCACCATTTAACTTTTTACAACTTTCATTTTTGAAAAACAAGAAGTGGATAAACACACAATAGCTGCTTGCTGTTATATGGTACAGAACCCCCATTTAAAAAATGATGGTGTATTAAAAACTGATGGCAGTTGAGGGGGTTGGCTTGGGTGCTTTAGGTTGTGTCGTGGGTTTTTCTGTAGTGTTTTGTTTTTGTTAAAAAACCCCAACAAAACCCATAAGCTAGTAGTTATTCTATACACAACCCATAAATGCAGCCACCCAGCCAGGCACTGTGAAGGGACAACTGAGGGAGCAGCTAAACTTTACACCAGGAGACAGGACCTTCAGTGCATCTGCTACTGAACTCACCCAGCCCGAGTGTCTCTGCAGTCAGGTCTGGTACCCAGCTCCTCCTGCCTCCTAAGCCCTAACCTGTTCACAGTGCCCTAGGAGAGAGTTTAACTGCACTTTTTCAGTCACAGCAGAAGAGTGTGACAGGTGTGCCACCTCTTTCTAATGTAAGCATACCCGGAGTATTGCCCCTGTCACTTCCCCATACCAATCTTGCAGCCAATCTCACAAGGACTGTAAAACACAGCAGCACTTGAGGAATATGTAGTTGCACAGCAACCCTGGCTGCACAGGGGTCTGTCATTCTGGCACTCAAGTCCTAGGACTGTTTCCCCACTTCAAATCTAGCTCATGTCATTGCTAAAAAGGCCACATGCTATGAATACAGACTGAAAGGCACCACATATGATAATGCAACATTATGCAGGCAGCTTGAAAATAAATTATCATCTTTGTCTGTTGGTTCTGAATGAATGCTATTCGTGTGACATTTTGGACAACATTATAGAGGTAACTTTACTTTAATGGCTAATTAGCAAACTTCTGCAGGAATAACATGGCAATGTATTAGACAAAGTGTCACATCATAGCCATGCCAGATTTCTCCTGACACTTCCCTTGCACTCACTGTCTCTTTTGGGGCTGGCAGAGCAGGGATGCTGCTTATGCTACAAAAACTCATTATGTTTAGAAACAACAAACAAAATAGGAGAGCCATAAATATTTACAGCACAAAAGATAAAACATGAAAGGCATATAGTCTGGGGAATAATCAATCCTCTTGGACTTGGAAGCAATTTCTGCTCCATCTTCATATCTGAGTCTCTCAGCAGCATAACGCTGAACTGGTCACCATGCTTCCTTCCCTTCTCCAAGTGACCCCCCCGACAGGCTTTCTCCCACAGTTTAATGGATGAGTGTCAGAGTGAGAACACCAAAGTTATCATAGGAAACTTCTCTTTTCCTCTAAAAGCAGTGAGTAAATTGCATTAAGTGCCTTGGCATCCATAGAAAAATAAGGACACCCACATGCTGCATACAGACGATATTCTCTGTGCAGCTGGGAATCAAGCTACTTCACTTCTTTAACTAAAGTGGTTTGCTATATGTGGCTATGTACCTGGCGATTTCCAATCTGTTTATTGCAAGCAAGCAATGAAAATGGCCTTTGGAGGAGTTTGACTGACTATTCCGGCAGTCAGTATATCTGTTTGATCAGACAAGAAATCAGCACTTTTATTGTTACTAACCTTATGCGTTGGCAGGACAGATTGTTGTGGCAGGACTCAAGGACTAGCAATACAGTCACTTGGAAAAACAACAGTCTCCCCCACTCTTGGGAGATTTTTTGATGGTTTGGATGCAGCGTAACAGTGAATTTTACTGATTTTAATATTTTTTTTTTAAATTAAATTAAATACTATCCATTTCCATTACTGAGTACCTGAATACCAGTTATGTGAGAAAATTGGTGACAGGATAACACTATCAACCCCCCCTTCACCAGATAAATAATTCACACACAAAGCTCTCAACTACCTGGGAAGCACCCTCTGTAGCTGAAATGGTTAGCCTGCACTTTGTTAGGTATCATATCATGTTTGTCATTTATTTAGTCCACATTGCCACAGCCTGAGGAAGAAGTGTTTAAAAATAATGTCAATAGACAAAGGATCTTACTCAAGAGTCACCTACCTAACCTTGCTGTTCTCCCTGAGGCAAACGCATATATGAATTCGTTCAGGGCCATCTATTATATATGCAGGGAAGTGTTTATCAAACACAATGAGGAGGAGTTACTCCCTACACAAGGTCTGAAGGATCATGTCTAATAACTAGAAGTTGAATTTCAAGATTTCAGGGATTCTCATTTAAAAGTACCTGAAGCAAAGCCTAAACAGGAAATGATAAGAGAAGTAATGGGTGTACCAATCTGGGTCCTGTGCCCTGTTTGTGATAGGAAGCACAACACAACTTGTACCAAAGATTAGGACACCAAGTGCAAGGCACCCCCGGAACACAGCACAATAGCCAGCAGAGATAGCGCTAGCATTAACTCTCCATTTCCTGATTGCTGTCAGCCACTTTCACAGCAAGGCTTTTCAGCATATTCTCTAATTTCCTTGACTTGAAAAAGGAATTCTTTTAAAAGGAAGAGGTTGAGAGAGTTTAGGATTAGTTTAAGGGACTGAAATAACCTTCCTCTTTCAATTTCTTTTTTCTTGCCTTCCTTTGCTTTACAGGTTTCAGTGCAGAATCCTTCACACATCTCTTTAAAAAGTGTATCTCCTCCCATTATCACCTTATCTTCTCTTCTTCCATTGTAACCTTTTTATTCTTTTCCTTATGTCTTCTTTGCTCACCTATACCTCATTTCTCCCCTTAAAATAATCCTTGTTCTCTATTTTCTGTCCTTGTGTTTCCCCATTATGTCAAATTTATTCATGTCTATCAAATATTCAGGCAACTTCTTCTACCAAATATTTCAGTATTGGTACAGCAGGGAAGAACTCCCATTCATTTGTAAAATTCCTATGACCAGCAATAAGACCTGTACTAGACTTTTTCCTTTTGTTACACTGTGAGAGAATAGCTGTGATAGAGAACAGCAACACAGACCCCATTTATGCAGAGTCGTCTGGGACCTTGGCTCAGTTAAAGGAAGTCAGAAATGGACAGCAAAGGATTAGGAAACAGTTACAGGACCCTTTATCTGACCCTACTCTTTCATTGCAAATCCAGCCCAAAAAAATTCATCAGTTCTTTTGTTTTTAAGCAAGATCCATCCTTTCTGGTCTAGTGTCCAATGACAGAACTTCTCTATGACACCTTTTTTCAAAGAAAGTTGTGAATCAATGTATCACAGCAGCACCTCTCCACTACATATTTATACATTTGAGTGACTCCTCCAATGTTACGCTGGAACATTTGAAAATATGCAAGAATAGTTTGATCAATAGTAGGACAAGAGCCGTAATGCCTGAATAACTTATTTCTGCTCCCCCACTGCACATCACAAATCATCAAGGTTATATATTTTTCTCAATTTCTAATTTTTTTACTAGGATTTGTTAAACATTCAGCATGATGCAACTGAAACACGATCAGTAAGGGAAGTTCTATAAGCAAAACATCAACCCCAGAAAATACCTGCCTTTTTTCTGATGAAAAAACCACAGTGTTGCCAGTCTGCATGACTTTTTATGGGCAACCACATACGTACTGTGGTATCCTGCATATAGCACATCTTCCTTTCCTATAGTAAAGGCTTGCTCTGAAAGACTTGCGTATTTTCATTTTGATTGACTGGCATAAGAAAGGAAACATGAAGGAATTAATGGGTTTATTCAGTCACACTCATATGTTCGGACCTTTTCAAAGGCTTGTTCTGCTTGTGCAGTCATGCTTTTAAATTATCTTTCATTATTAATATAGCTCTTATTAGTAGCTCTGCTTAGTAAAATACTTCCTTTAATTTGCACCTACTATGAAAAATTGGCAAATGTTTTGACAATATTATCCAGTTCATTTTGTCTCTTGAATGTAAGAACTTGCTTCCACAAGAGTAGACTAAAGATCCTGCATGTGATGACTGACAGTGGGAGCAGGAGGACAACTGTCAGATAAGGGACAGGCAAAAGATAAAGCTACCTCTTGATAAAAGAAAAAAAATACCATTCTAATAATTTAAGATATTATTTTTTAATCTGTGCAGTTGTATTTTAACTAAACTTTAATTTCAATTAATAAGCCAACATAGAAGTTACACAATTCCATCAGACTACACTCAATACAATGCACTGACACAGCCAAAGGCAAATAAAAAAGGGGGAAAAAACCCTTCTAAACACAGAGAAGAAAACGTATCAGAGAACTCTGGCAATTGTTAACACACTAAGACTGGGTCAACCATGAGCTCCAGGTTCAGTACTGCCTTTGGGTACAGGCTTTTTTCCCTAGAAACTATTTTTCTCACTTTCCAGCACTCTGGAGATTCTGTGTGAAAAATGACCCAATTGAAGTGAGCTTTGTTATTCTCCTTAAAGGTAAGCTCTCAACTCTGATTTTTATACTCTATGCTATTGCTATAGCATACCATTTATTTAGCAAATACAATCAAAGTGATTTATGGCATGTGAAGTCTTTTTTCAACAAAGATGTACAGTTACTGGAAATTCATATTTGGTGAACCTTTCCTTAGAACAGCACACATGTAATGCTAGATTTCTGACAATACCTGGATGTTTCCAAGTTACCGTGAGAGCAAGGAGGAGACACAAAAACTGAGACTTGCCAGTGCCTCTCATTTCTTCTTAAGTGGATGGGCAAATTCCTTAAATAGGCAGCATTATGTTTCTGGCAAGCTCATTTCTTTCCCCTCCCTCCTTGGGTTTTCTGTGGCTTCATAAGGTTGTGTTAGATATAGGCAATCTTTTCTGAGACAAAGAGCTGATTTCTCACAGTCACAGAGAAATAATTAGGTTTACCAGGGATAGGTTCTGCGACCTTATTCCACATACAGCAGAAGTCAGTAAGTAGATGAGACCTCAAAATGATTTATCACCTGAAAGAAAGCTGATGGTGGAGCATTGCTGTACATGAGGCTGAAAAGAAAGAAGCAACGTGTACATGGAGTTCTTCCAGTATGAGCAGTTTTTCACTTGTCAAAAATCAATTTCATGTGCCTCCCTGCTTTCTGCTCATCTGGCTTTGTTAGCTCCTTTCAGAGTTAATCCCGAGCCTCAAAACTACAGATCACAATGGACATGTTGGTGAGGTTGTATCTGCTTATGCCAGTAACAACTCTGATCCTGCCATCTTCACACACCACCGCAATGTTTACTGCATAATTTCCTCCTAAAGGAGGCCATGAAGTGTGCAATAGTTCAGCTGCTCTGCAGTGCTTTGCACAGATAACCACTGACCTTAAAATACACCTGTAACCTCTCTGGATTCAGCTGCCTTCCTCTACAAACACACTGCCTGACTCACTTTTCCTGGCTGCAATCTCCAGGCAGAGGAGCTTGAACTGTTCCACTGCACACTTGCTTTCAGCAACAGAGAAAGTGTTGAAAGGCACTTACTGATTGCACGCAAAGTATATGACTGCAATTTCCATATTTTAGTCTAGGATCTAAATTTGTTTGATTAATTCTTTAGCAGACCAATAAGTACTATGGAAGTCTGATAAAAATCTAACACCTGCATATGCAAAAATTACTGCATTTCTAAGCAGGCCATGGTATTACCCTCTGACCAGTGAATTTTCACCCTCTGTTAGCAGTGTATGTGTTACAAAGGCCCTGAGGACCACACAAGCCATTCCTGCAGTGAGTCAAGTAGTTATGAGAAAGGTCAGTTCTGTGCACTAAGTTAGAAGAATAGAATATTTATTCCTCTACCGTAAATATGGCTCTTTCCCCCCCTTAACATCCATTCCTGCCACATGGAAGAAGGATGAGTTTATTCTGTGCTTAAAATATGACTTTAATCCTTTTCTCCATGAGACTGGTACTATGTGAACATGCATGTACAAAATACAACACAGTTCAGACAGACTCACAATAGGAGAGAGTCACACTAAAAGGCTAAAAGTGCTTTTGTTTGTCTCCTACTGCTATTACAAAGGCAGACTCAGAAGAAAACCTCTAGCATACGATTCACAATTATTATTCAGATTTTTCTTGTTTTATATACACCTCCACACATGCTTAATAAAATGAAATTGTTGAATAGTAGTACATCCGTCAAAAAAGGAAGATTCTACAGTAAATAATGTTACATTTACAGCAGGAATAACGTACAGTATCTTGCATCTTAAAATGAGTTTAATGAGGCAGCATCATGCCAGAAGAAGAATTATGTCATACAACCTCTCATGTCTCTTAGAAAGCATGCCAACTTATTCATTCTACAGTTATGTGCCAGAATACTATAGGATAGACTGTGTAGGATGCCTGTACCTATATATGTATAAAAATCCTCAGGAATTTCTTTCTCCTCTTACAGTTCCTCTTTTAAATTCTTCAGAGCCTCTCACCACTCAAGCAGTTAGTAGTGCCTAAGTTCCTCATGTGCTCCTTCAGTATCTGCAGGAGCACCAGGTGTGGGACAATAAATCGGAGCTTGCTGAAGAAAAGTAAATAGCTAGCACTGCAAGCGGCAGCTAATTACATTCAATAAATTTCAGTCCTTTATATTTTTCTCCCTGAAAGAAATATCTGACTTGGAAAGCAAAGAACAATTTTAATATCCCTCAACCAATTTAAAGGATTAATTTGACATGTGTCAGTATATATGCTACAGTGTCCTCTTTTTTTGGGTAATTACTTTTTTGAATTCCCTTCAAACACAACAGCTATAAAAAAACATTTCTAGTTTACCAAAATATGGTTTCTAAGGTTCATATAAAAGTGATTTGACTGCTTACCCTCCCAAGAATTTTCTGCAAACACAGATCTGGCACGCTTTAATCAGGTCTCAGGTAGAGTCTATAATAAAACTCTGCCACTTACCTTGTTTCTCTCAGCCTGAATTACAAAGTACTTTAAGTTTTACAGGCATTAATTCTGCTACTTGCACAGCTCAGAGAGGATTTGAAAGGTCTAAACTTCAGCAAAGGAGCAAGACCAACTAAAGTTACATTCTTGTTCTGGAAAGAGTGAACTAAAAAAAAAAACCCAAACCAAAAAACCTACCAGTGAATTGAGCCCGTGAGTGAAAACATGTCGGTCTGACCGATCTAAGCAGTTTTGTGGTTTACTCTCCAGACCCTCAGTGAATGTGCTCCTGGGCCTTGCCTTTCCTCAGGATCCCAGAGTGGTTACCCAGGCAAAGCGAGGTGAAGGCGCAGTGACATAATGAATTGCCTATCTCTGCAGAAGACATGGTAAATTGTAAAACAAACTTGGATGGCAAATTAATAAGCTCCAACACAAGGCAAGGCACTCCAGAAGGAACAATGTGGACTGCTCTTTGAGTGCAGCTGGACAAAACAAGGCAGCTTTCACAACTAGCTGTTATCAGTAAGGTTATTCAGCCCTCCCCTGGCATGACCTCTGTGGTTAAGGCAGTTCAGAGATATGAACAAGGGAAAAAAAACCCCACCAAATTTATTTTGCACATGCCAGTTTTCCACACTTTAAAGTCCTTGATGTAGTTCACAATGGGTTTATGAGCAGGAGGAAGCAGAATCCAGGCCAGGAAAATTCCTCAACAGCTCCTAGGCAGCACACCAGTTCACTTGGAGCTGCCAGACTGCACTGGGGTGGACTTGGACTTGCCAGGGACACCTCCAGGGTCTGGAGCCAGGAATCAATAATTAGCTCCCTCTTGCACTGGAGGTGAGTGTTTTGGGTCCTGGCTCAGTCAGTCAGAAGGAAAGGGGAGCAAGGAAGATCTGAAAGGCAGCAGAGCTTGCTGCAGACAGTTTTTACAACAATGTTTTAAAGGAGATTCAGTGCCATTTGCTAGATCTGCATAGTCCTGCTTACACACTGACTTCAATCTGAACTGCAAACACGCAGGGAAAAAGTATTAGCATATCAAGAAATAGAATAAACATTGAAAATACAATAATGCAATTACACGAGTCAACACCAGAAAACACCGAGGAGGCCCAGGGATGGGCAGTGAAAGGATCAGAGCCTTGGAAGAAGGCCTTAAAGTCTTGGAATATCTAGTTTCCATAGGAGATGAATACACAAGACCTGCTATAGTAAAGCTATGGACTCAGAGAGGATTAGATATTTTAATAAATAAATAGCAAGACAGTATTGACTGTCTAGCTGAGTGTCGTACATTTATAGATGATACATAAATCCTTAAACTTCAGTCAACTGTTTGCTAACAAGGGTAAGGAATACATTTTGTTCTTTTTTAATTATTTTGGATTAACCATTCACTATGAGATCCTACAAATTTTTAGATACTTCTGTTTGAAACTAGATTTAATGTAAAAATTCCTGTCTTTTCATGCTAGTGACAGTCACAACACTGCTGGCTACTTTGCTTTTATTTTTTAAATCACATTTGTGAAATGCTGCAACACTAGAGCACAAAAGCAGGAAGAGAAATAACTCTGAATTCCTAGATCGCACACAGCTTGTAACAGACACTATCAAGCCAGTTCCACAAGGGGATCCCCTTCCCCAGCATCCTCTGCCAACAACAAAACACACATAACTCAGTCCTAAGAGAAAAATGAGATTTTTAGCTCTACAATCCCAAATGTCAGAAAAAACACTATACGGAATAAAGCAAAGGCTTTTTCTGTATTTTACATTCATGTGCAAGCAATCAATTAAAAGAAATATTCCAAACAGCTCTAGGAAACAAATCATGCCTCACAATAAAAATGATAAGAAAAATGTGCCAGTGGTCCTAACAGAAAGACCCTTCTCAAGTCCTTATCTGTCAAGATATTACCCCATAAGAAAAAGTGAATATATTCTTGCCTGCTTCTTAATTGTAAAATTTCCCACAACATTCTTTTTCCATGTCAATTTTGCAGTCCTTGTTCCCAGCCTATAAAAGTGCGCTGTACTCCAGCTGATCACTATACAGAGAGCAAACAAAACATGGTAAGATGTGTATGAATTTGTTTTCCTCCTCAAAATAAAATCCAGATAAAAACAAAACTAATTTTGTGCATAGAAACAGTCATAACTAATGGTTACAATGGTTATTCCCATCTGTCCACATTCCAGGGCGAGATTAGCTTTTATCCAGTAAAGATGAAAATCAGTGAACTCGTGCAGATTTCATTTTAAGAAACACAAAGAAGGGAAAGAAGTAATTCACTAACATTTCTTCAGCAGTAACATCCTGTGTGCCCTGAAAAAAAATAAGCTTTCTTGCTAAAATTTTAATAAGCCCTTGGGTTTTCTCTGAAACATTTAAGAATAGCTGGTAAGAAAACAATTGGAAATGAACAGATGTTAAAACCTATGAAAATGTACACTTCCATATTTTAAAATAAAACCATCTTGTCACTAATGTGACTGCATATTATTAAAAAAAAAAAAGAAAAAAGGAAACAAGTCTGCTCCTACTTTAGTTTGCTCCCCCTGTACTTTGCAACAATGCACTGTTTAGCTGGATGCTCCATACTGGAAAGTGTCAAGTGCTATTAAAAGTATCATCCATGCTATTTGCTTTCCATCTCTCTAAACAGAAAAAAACCCAAAACAATTGACTTCCACTGCATTATGGTTTTCACCACTTTAGCTGGTTTTAAGGCACAAATTACTTCTGGCTTTGCTTGGAATAAATTATGGATAGCATGTATTGGAAGGGTTATTTGGACTCCTGACTGCAGCTCGGGATATACTTTGTGGCTTCGCTGGTTCTGTGGCTCTGACCGCGTGGCACACTGGTCTTGAGAAGAATAAAGCAAACACCTTCAGAATACAGCACCAGAGAGGCCAAAATCTGACAAAATTCTGTCAACTGAAGAGCTCCTTGAGGATTTTATTTATTAATTTAAGTATCCATTTTATATCAGCAATGAGATGCCCGGGTAATGAATTCATGAAAAAGTATTGTACCACTCAGGCAGTTAAAGTAAGACCCCCTTCAGGTCATTCCCAACTACAGCTCTGCCATCAGGAGTGTATTTAAAAGGGATTAATGCCTGTTGTGCCTTATTGTTTAACTGTGCATTGACTACAGAGAATGTAAACACATAATATAATACTGAAAAATTCAACATTTCTTTTTGATCACAGAGCTCAAGGGGTAACTACCACTTCCAGAACATGTCATTTAGATTGTGTTGAATTTATTTAAATATCTACATTACCTGGCTACCAAACACCTCAAAGTACGAAATGCTGCAGTTACTTCTAAACTAACAGCACACAAAGGCACGATCTGTGAGGTGACAGAGGGGTTCCTTGTTTCTCATGTGCTGCAGGGAGAACTTGAATCTCAGTTCCCCCAGCACTTCTGCCTGTGATAAAGAGCTGACACATGTACCAGCCTGGGTGTGTGAAGGCCCTCTGCTCTCCTCTCTGTGGTGACCACTGACAGGACCCGAGGGAATGGTCTGAAGTTGTGTTGGGGAGATTTAGATTGGATATTAGAAAGAGGTTCTTCCCGCAGAGGGTGGTGGGCACTCAGCAGGCTCCCCAGGGCAGTGGGCACAGCACTAAGCCCAACACAGTCCAAGGAGCATTTGGATGACGCTCTCAGGCACACGGTGTGACATCTTGGGGTGTGTCCTGTGCAGGGCCAGGAGTTGGACTCAATGGTCCTTGTGGGTCCCTTCCGACTGAGACCATTTTGTGATAGTGCTGGTGGCTCAGCTTCGCTGCCACGCGTACGCCTGGGCAAAGGCTCTGCCTGAGCACAGCACTGCACTCCACAAACCACAGCCTTATCTCCACAATGGCACCAGCTGCATGGAAACACTCATTTGCTGTTCAAACTGCTGGAAACCTGCCTGATCTAGTGATGTGAATTTGACACTAGTTAGCTTACAGGCAGCAACCTCTGTAGTTCAAAACACAACAAGCTTAATATAAGGGATTATCTAGAGCTTTGTAACTGATCATTTAAAAAACAAAGCCCCCACCTCACTTGTTATACAACTGCAAATTTGCATAGAGGTTGCACTGCAAGCAATTTTTAAAGCAATTTAAACTGCTACAAAAGAAAACATAGATAAATCTCACTTGTATAATTTTCACTTTCAAATTAGTCTAGGAAATTTCTTAACCACCTACAAATATGCCTATACAATTGTTTAAGCCACCTTTACCTGATCTACTTGATTTTAAAACAGAGCATTCAGGAGCAATGCAGGTACCTAAACATAGACATCTAGTGCTATTTTAGATGCCTGAGGGCATCCCACCATGGCTCTCAAGTGCTGCTAAAGAAGGCATTAAGTCATCTGTCACACCTGCTAGCCCTGACAAATGTCTCAGGTACCCAAAGCATTTAAAATGGCATTAGATGTCTATGTTTAGGCTTCTGAATCTTTTCCTTGGTGCCTGAAGAAAGCGCAAACGAGGGGGAGAATTGCTGTCCTGGAGTCTGTCATTTATCTCAAACACAAGCACTACAGAGGCAGCAGAAGTGTGAAATCTTTACATTGTCTCACTAATGTATGTTTCCACTCTGTTCCCACAGATCAATCTGTGGCAAAAATACGCAGTATGTTATGCATTATTATAGGCAAAAGCTATTGCAATGAGGAAAGCTAGTACAGATTTTTGAGCATAATGGCGTCTCACTTCCAAAAAAATCAAACTGGATTTGCATGAGAGAGAAGGATGAAATGTCCTTTAACCAGAGTTCAAGTGGAATCAGTTTCTTGCTCACTCCCCTCACAGTTTATTTGTGACACAGCACGGGGAAAAAGTAAAGATGGTTTTTTGTTCCCCTGCATCTCTTACATATTGATGCTCTCTGCAATATGACACCATCTTGACACGTCTATCTGGATGATCCATAGAGAAGAATCAAAAACAAGGTCATGGCAAAAAGTCTGCAAACCTGCTGTCCCAAATGCACTTTCCTCTCAGCCAGGTGAGATCAAAAAAGTAGCTTGTAATATTGAAGTAAGTAATCTTTTCTCCACATCTAGAGATTTCAGGCATATGAGAAGGCTTCCTGTACTACACATTCCCCCTGGGCTCCTCCTGTGGATCTTACTTATGGGAATTTAATAGTCACACTTGAATAGTCCTCAAAGTGTCATCCAAACAAAGCCACATAAGGTGGCTATTTACTACTACAGCAACACACCCTCCCTCCTATTTTTTTTGAGCTGTAGGTCAAGGGATTTCCATGTAATTTTCTAAGCTAGGCTTAAACTATTATAAAAATAATAAAAACCCAACAAAACCCCACAAAAACCAAACAAAAACCAGGCTTTCTCTAATTAGCCATCATTCCTATGGCTTTATTCCAAAGTCTTAAAACTGTGCCTCTTTCACATCTTTACTTCTATTATAGTATTTTGCCATAAATGTTTTTAATAATAATACCTTCTGTCAAAATTAGAGTTATCATGGTTTTATACGAGTTATAAAAAAAACACCCAAAGGAATGCTACAGGAAGGAAAATATTTTTAAATCACAGCAGAAACAATTGCTTACCTCAGACACTTTCTGAGTCACATGAATTTTCTCCAAGATCATACAATAAATTGTACTCCAAATCATTTATGAACAATTGACATTAAGCTACAAAGTTTGGCAAGTAGTTAATTAAGTCCTGTAATGAAATGCTTAAAAATAACCCATTCAATCTCTGAATCCCCACAAGTAATTGTACAGCTCTACTTTCTTTTTCTGGTTTTACAGCCATTTCTAGGTATAAAAATATTTGGTATATCCCTTTAGGAAGTTAGCATATACATTTACTACTGCAAAGAGCCAGCAAAGCAAGTAGTTTCTTTCCATTAAACAAATTTAGACATTTAACAACTTGAGGAAAACAGAACATATCTGTTATGGAAAGATAAATCCCAAGTTACTGAGAAATGTGCAGTGGTTAAAACTTATTTTGGGGCTAACCCTCAGTGTTAACAGCAAAGGTGTTACACGTGTGAAAACCCTCAGTACTGCTCTGGATCTGCAGCAGACAGCTGGCTCAAGGGACAATGCTAAGGAGCCACCAAGAGTCCCAAGCTCAGCTCTCCTGCTGCCACCACTTTCCACATCATGGATGAAAACAATCAGAGAGGCTCTGTATTTGCCAGGGTATTGAGTTTCAAAAGCAGGAAGAAGAAAATCAATACTAGTACAGAAAAAAAAAAAATAAAAATTTGTTTCTGCTACCAGAAGTTGAATGACTGCAAAGTCATCAGCTAGCTCTAGCTAGGAAGGGGAATCCACTCACTATCTTGCCATGATACACCGCTTTATGAAGCAGGTAAGGAAACTGAGGTTCTTCATGCCCATGTCATGTCATAAAATCAAAAATGTGTTAAAAGAATATCCAGAAATGATCATGGTTACCCGAAACACAAGACTTTAAAACACCTCTAAGCAATCTCCCTAATTTTTTCTATGTAATCACATGTTCCGCTGTTGGAGATGGAGGCAAAAATGCACTTTTCCCTTCAGACCACCTGCCTGAACTTAACTAAGCTGATTATTGTTATTGTGTTTATATTGCAGCAGCACCTAACATGAGGGATGCATATAATCCTTTAAGGCTGATAATTTGTCTAATAGTCATTTCATGGCTTATTTGAAACAAGCTGATGTTTTAGTGCAACAAATGAAATCTCTTGAACACTCTGCGTAAACAATACCAAAGACTGAAGACGCCTTCAGGCTAATTTAGGATTTTTTTTCCCTTTGCACCTGTTCCTCTCCCCATGAGTACGTGCCCAAGATGCACATACTCAGAAAGAATGCAGGTTTGGGATTTTTGGGGTATTTTTTGGTTGGTTGTTTTTTTGTTTTGATTGGGGGGGGTGTGTGTGTGTGTTTGTGTTTTTTAAAAGTTGCTTGTGAAACACAAAAACTTCCCCATAACTAGAGAAAAATGTAGAAGACGCTCAGTCTGAAGTTCACTAATGTTGCCCTGGGTGTGAACACACAATTTCTTACCAGGTCTTCAGGTGACACTATTACAAAAACTCTTGTTTGTTGAAGGCAATACAGACTCAGGGAGCCTGGGCCTGTGATCCAGATGGGCCACTGCCTTTCTTCTGCTTATTTTAGACATAGACAACTCCCTCATCTAAACTGAGAAACTCAAAAATATAGGATATTAAATAAAGCTGTGGTTCTTTTCATTACATGCATAATAGAAAGGTTTGCTTTTCCTCCCTCCTCCCTCCCCCACAAAGTTTCAGAAGTCTTCAGCAAAATTACTCTTCTCTACTCACTTGCACAAGTCTTTGGCTTTTACAACACAATTGTTCTCAGAAAATAAAAAAGAAAAAGGCAGCCCAACTTTTTCTAAACTGAAAACTCAGAGGGTTATTTTGCTGGGGTGTTCTTTGGGTTTGCTTTTGTTTGGTTTGTTGGGTGTTTCTTTCAAAAATAAACACACAAAACCAGTCAGCGTTTGCCTCTGAAAAGCAATTCAGACTTTCGGCCTACTGGGTCCTGCTGCAATCACGACATTGCTCAAGTTCAGGATTTTCAATGTGATGGAACTCCTGGTTCCAAGTACCTTTGCTTCCCAGCAGGAGTGCTCCAGCAGCACCCACACACCCACGGCTCGGGAAGGTGCCACAGCACAGGAAACTGGCTAGTCCAGTACTGAGTGGAAAAAACTGCTGACATAAACTGCCCTCCATCCACTTAAGGCTCCTAAATGAAACCCACCACTTTAAGTGTCAGAATGAAACCTGAAAGCACGAAGAGAAGATTAAGAAGCGACAGAGATGCCTAACATCCAGCTGACAAAATTGTGCAAGTTTTCCATACAGGTTCTCACTGCTTTGGCACATCGTTCCCCAAGGGAGGCTCACAAGGGACACACACACGGCCAGGCTTTACCAGCAGCCTCCTGGTTTAAACACCAGCTCTGGCAAAAGCCAAGGTTCCAAGTCTGCCCTATATCTACGAGAACCACTCCCAACACATGCAAATTAAACATATGCCCATTCGATATACTGAGCTAGATATGAGTATTTATTAATCTAACTAATTCATAGTAAAAGACACAGGGATTTTGAAAATCTTATTTCCACATAATGATTTAAATTCTATACCGGACACCAAGTTTATATAAAAATGTGTTGTTTAGTAAGTAACTGATATCACCAGCATTGCCCACTTTTGTAGCTTTCTGGAATTTTCCAAGCTAAGAAACAGCTGATTAGCTTTACCCTTACATTTTATACTCTTTGAGGGTCCCTATCTCTACTTGGATACCAATTCTCACAACACTGATCCGGTATTATCAAATATTTTTCTGTAAATCTCATATATAACTTCAGCTTTTGTTGTTGAGGTTTTCTGCTTTTTCCACATCAAGAGGACAATATTAAATAAGAAAACGAATGAATTTCAAATCAGACAAAGAAAGAAAATTAAGTGAATCACTACAGATTTTATACTTCTGTAATAAACTTCTTTTCTTTTACTTCAGGTGATATAAAATTCCTGACAACTGTTTTAAGCAACACTGGAAGCTGTCGTTAAACAGTATATTTTTTTGTTGCCTGACTAACTCTTCCAGCTTTCAGAGTGACTCTTCCCACCACCCTAAGCCTGACAATAATGAGGTGACAGCAGATGAGTTTGTAACAGCAACCTGGGCTGTACATTTCAGCCAGGATAGATATGGTTAAGAGGAAGGCTTCGTTGTAAAGAAAAATAATGTGCATAATTCAGCAGCTATGCCATTCCACACACATATAATTAACAAGCCTTCAGCTCATTAGCAGGCTGTATAAAATACATATAATATGCTGTGCAAAACTGATTGAGAATAAAAAGCTTCTCATGCATTAAAATAAATTATCTAAATTCTTTTGAAAGAGTGGTATCAGTGGCATTCATGGATGTGATTCCCAAACCTACTCATGGGCTGCAGCTTTTTCAGGCTGACGTTTTCACTCTCATGGTTTCCAACAGATATCTTGCCATGCTAGTTCTGGTGTACTGGGTTTGATCAGTGGCTGCTGAGATTCTGCTGCAGCCCTGAGAGATGAACAGGGCCAAGGGAGGACAAAATGCTGCCCCACAGTCCTGTGTGCCCATGGATTCCCCAAAGGCAGCATGCACATGTGTCACACTGCAGGCACAGTCCAGTGTCCATGTAGGAAGGGTATTTTTGAGGAACAACACATTAGCATCATCTCGTTACTTGTCTATATATCAATTAGTACACTGCACAGTTTCAGTGCTCCTTCCCCAGACGTGTGATAAAGGGCTGTGCATTATTGCACCTGACAACACCAGCACTTAGACAGACCTTGAAACTCTGAAAGACCATCTCAAGGGAATGAAATAGTTACTCCTGAGCTGTAGTGACACCTCCTGGCAACAGATCGAGAAGGTCTTTTCCCACATAGAGTACTTTGTCCAGTCAGTTCTTGGGGGTTTTAGCCAAAAGCCTACATTCATGGTGCTCCCTCTAGCCTGGCTTCAAAGGCACATGCCCAGAATATCAAGAAGAACCTTCTGATTTACAAGCCCTACTGACATTTTAGAAAGCAGGAGGCCAAGAGACAGGAATATCAGCCTCTAAAATCTCTAGATTTAATGTACCACACATTGGCCTTGCTTGAATAGTTGGAAAAATCACAGCAAAAACTAATCAACCCATAGCTTAATTCATACCATGAATCTTGCAAAGTGTTTTCTCACTTCTCTGTGAAGCCTTGTCTGTTTGCTAAGAGTTTGTATCTCTGCCCTCCACAGAATCCTGACAAATATTGTAAGTATGATTTTGGTAAGAAGAATGTAAGTTAAAACAGAAGGAACAACACCTTAAGACTACCTATAACCCAGAGAGCACAATACATAGAACAAAATTTCTCCATGCTTCGATGTAGGCAACAAAGTCAGTGTTGTTGTAACTTCTGTAAGAAGAGAGAGATAATTGCTTACATGCATTCTAAAATACGTTAAATATCACAGCGGTAGAAGTAAAATTGATTTGGATCTTTATAGCAGTTTTGAACGGTGGACTTGGAGGCAGAGGGACACCCATCAACTTTAGCAAGAACACCACATTTACAAGTCCAGCAGAACACACAACTCAAATATTTACATTCAAGTGACAGTCAGACAGCAAGTGCATGTGACAGCTGAAGTTTAGCTTGTTCAATGTTTTACACAACAATGTGTTCCCTCTAATCCCTGATCAACCACCATCCAGAATTTTGAAGGACTTGATTGCTCTCATTATAACATTCCTGTTACATCTTTTGTGCTGCCTTTATGCAGTACCATTTTCTTTAAACTTACATAATAATAGAAAGCTGAATTTTTGTCTGTTTTCTTTTGTGTTTTTCTCTCCCCCTGCCCCAACTCTTCAGAGGCAATTACGACATTTTTAAGTACATTGCATATGCTGCAAGGCAATCAAGAAAATTCATTTGACAAACTGGATTATAGACTGTCTGCCAGAAAGCAAAGTGGTAAAAACATTTCCAACAATTTCTCAATGAGTACGCCTGCTAGATGTTCACAGCACACTGAAATAATGCTCAAGTAAGAAGAGTTCTACATTTACAGTTTAAATAAAGCAAAAAGACCCATAAAAATGATGTATTTTCTCTCACCACATCCAGAGTTAGATTGTAAAATTCTTTTTTAAACAATTGAAAGCCCAGCAAGGTAAATCCCCATTTTCCAATTAATTGCCATCTTCAGAAACTCCATACTCACAGACCATGAGCAGAACCACGTATGAGAACATTTCTACAGGGCAGGAATTGTTACAGAACAGCCTTACTTGTCAGATTGCAATGCTTTAAGATTTAACTGCATTTTATCCTCACTCCAGTTATTTTCAGGCAGATAAATACCTACATATGTACCAATCTCCTTCCCTCTCTGCATCCATCCATCAACATATATATCTCTTCCAATTACGAGCAATGCAGTCATGCCAGGCTGGACTGCTGTGGAAATTTCTGATGCCTGCATTACCACGTGTTTTCTCCCTCTTCCCCATGCACTGGCAGACACGCTTGCTGTACATTCACAGATGTACGGGCTCCTCAGTGCACAGCTCCACCCTCCACGTCAGTCACCCGCAGGGATACTGAGCACAGAGTATATTGTGGGAATTGTGGCACTACTCCATGCCCAGGAGACGTGGTAGTCTCTGCTTGTGTTAATTCCTACCGCTTTCCTTACTGAACTTGCTTTCCAGTGCAGACACATCCCAGCAGGTCTGAGGATGTCCACAAAGAAAAATACCCCAGACTACCCATGATGTGTCCAAGACAGGATAGGAGCTGTGTGCTCACCTAAGGCTGCCCAACATTCCCTGCTACAGGATGCTTTTATAAGTAGAGCGAGGTACAGTTTCGTAGAACAGTCATCATGCTGCCATTTTACAGAGGGACAGAAAAAGCCTTTTTCTTGTCCTTTTTAAAGAAATGCTTCATCAATGCTGTATGATAAAGCAGATGCTTCAGTTTGCTACATAAAACTGGCTAAGAGGAAATGGGAATGCTTTAACATGGACAAGCAATGTTTTCCTGAGAAAATCTGAAGGCTTTCCTGTATTGGTGGAAAGACTTGACATTTGGTCGAAGCAAAAACATTTCTGATGTGTTCTGATGACAGCGACAAATTCTTCATATGGAAGAAGAGAAACTTGTCTACTTCATAAGTGTAGAGTTTAACAGCTGCTTTCTCTGGAAATCCAACATGTGTTCAACATATTTTATCTTACATCTTTAGAGCCATGGCAAAACTCTCCCCAGATTTATTGTTTTGCTTTCTTTTTTTTTTTTTTTTTTTCAATTTGGTGGAGCTAGCCAGGCAATGAGCAGGTAGAACTTCTCACAACCTCAAGCAATTTGGGGAAAGAGCAGGTTTTTGTCAGTTTTCAAATGGGAAAAAGAGTTTACTCACTACCAGAACAGAAGAGGAGTAAGAGATCTATCTGAAGCCTGTCTGGAAAACATGAAGTTCTAGTTTGAAAAAAAATCTGGATACTTCACTTCATGACTACTGTTCATATTCTGGGATTTTTCATATGTTTTGTATGAAACAAAAAGGGACTTAACACTTCATTAAACTTTGCACAATAAACTCACATCCTCATACTAATCATGTTTGTATAATTTCCCATTTTAGCTGAAATGTCTCATCTTGCTCTTTTGATCTGTGAAATGGTTGGTTTCTCTTCCTTCCAAGTGTGATTTTTCCTTTTAATTTTACAGCCTTAGACAGGTTCATTCACCTGTTCTTTGAATTATGGGAAAGTGAAAAAAGTAATACTCAAAATGACAAAGTAGAAGTGGGTCTCACCTCACCTAAACCCCAAGTCAAAGATGCTGAACTTTATGATCTGACATTTTCAGGTTGGCTATGTGTGGCTATGCACTCAGTACTGTGCATGTTCATTATATATGAAGAACTCACTGTTTTCCTTACCCCACACCAACAGACAAATGAGGTTAAAGAATTTTTAAGGCAGGCTTTTAAAATTTGGCTAATATTGGAATTACAATAATTTCTCATTATGGCCTAGGAAGAAGCAACCACTCGTGAATAAAATGCAGGGCTAGACTACCCCTTCCTAGAACACCAACAATAAAGCAGCATTCTGCACTCCAGGCTCTCCCACAGAGCCCTGCAATACATTTTATAGACCAAAATGAAGCCCTGCAGAAGGGAATAGATCTCAGAATTTTGAGCCTCATCAGATTCTCAAGGAAAAGCAGCAAGCCTGTTGACTCAAGAAGACTGCTTCTTTTTGGTTTAGGAGCAAACAGAATCCACCAGCAGTTTCCCAATTAACATCTTAACAAAGAAAATTAAGATCACAGTCTCAGACAGTCTGCACAATGGTTCTGCTCTCACACACAGAGGACTCAAGTCCTTAAGAATCAATTCTGCTGGCTTTCAAGAACATGGATGTATCACACCTTTCCACAGTAATACTACTTGTCAGGATGAACTCTCTTCGCAGGGAAAACTTCATGTGCAGTGCTGTTGGCATGAAAATTCAAGTTCAGAAACATAGTTACAGATACATGCTACAGCTGCATAAAGAAAATATGTGCTGTCACATTGTCATGACTAGCTTTGAAGCAGGAGAAAAAGTTATACGTGTAAAGGGATCTTAGAGCCAGTGAGCAAACCAAAGAGTTGGAGTAGAAGGAATTGGGTTCTTTGGAGAGACTAAAAGAGATAGAAGTGGTGTATCAGTGGGAAACAAGGATTAGGGAATACAAAATATTTCTGAGAACTGAAGGAATATGATCAAAACCAAAAGTGACAAAACAAAGGTAAAAGTGGACTTTGTAAAGGGAATTACAACCTAACAGAACAGGCAGGGTGGATTCAGCAGAAGGTAACCTCGCTGAAAAAGGTCAGCAGCACTGAAAGGGGAGCCCCACTAGCGAAACAAAGTTAAGAATATGTAATTGAAGCAGCTTAAGAATACTACGGCAAAACTGATAGGAACTCCTCCTGCTCTGGAAAAAAGGACTCAAAAGCCTCTCTTGCAAATGGAGATCTTTCCTACTTGAGCTAAAGAAACAGGCCCTTGGCTAATAGCATCATAAGCACTTACTGTGTTCGCAGGCCTGCCATGGGAGCAGAACATACTGAGAAATACAATGACTCTTCCTCACCAAAGAAAGCCTGTCTCAAACATCTGAATTGTATGACAAAGTCAAGTGATCTTCAGCTTACAAGGGAAGAAATAGGTGTTTTATATCATCAAAAAAAGAACTTCCTCACTCTCTCATAGAAGAACATTCATTTCTAGCTGTGAAACACTGCCCAGTATCAGCCTTCAAAAATACTTCATCTGTCTTTTCCCTTCTCTTATTACAATATATAATTACATTGAAGATTTGCCTGGCTTTCCAGATAACATTTATATTAGTTCACAATTAAGGTATCCACAGTATCACCATAATTTGAGACACAAACCCTTCTCCATTAAAAATTCACTGCCCATGTAAATGACACGCTTAACTGACTGTTTCCTTGTCTGTAAAAGAGATGAGCATTAAGCACTTCCTTGGGGGATCAACAATACTTGATTACTTCAGATCAAACCTAGGACTTGTTTTATGACCTAGAGTTCCTGCAGATGTACACTTTTGTAATTTTCAGCTCCACCACAGTGCATTCAAGGAGAATCATCTGGAGTACCAGGGATAATCAATGTAGCCATAATATGGCATGGAAAACCAACAGATAAATCAGTATGTATTCTCCAGCCCCTGTATTTAATCATCTGTCATTAACATTGTTATTTATAAAAGGGTCTCCTGCATTTTGAATCTACTAGGGTTTGAGTTAATTTTAAAATATAGTGCCAAGGTAGGAATTAATTCCCAAGATAAAGGTTTAAGAGACAGCATTTAAAAATAAATTAAAGCCTATTGTAAATAGCAGCAGAATGCAGTAATAAATTTTCAGTACTTATCCTTGGTGAACAGCAGAGGATGTCATCCTCTTCCAACCACAACCCCAAAGGAACCACCTAGTTTTGTCTGTACCGACTTAAGCCAATCAAACCATAACCACATCAGCCTGCAGGACCAGTGCTCAACATGGACATGGGATGGGCTCCGTGTCATCTGCCTCTGCCTGTGACCACCACCTTTGCCATGCACATGTGGAACCAAACAGGAGGTAAAATGACACTGGACTCCAAAGACCCGCATGTTTCAAAGAAATCCATTTTGGGAGAGTGACAGTCCACAGTGTGCAGTGCCAAGAATAGTCATGAACTAAGGCATTCAAAAGCTGCACATTGGTGTGGGCCTATAAATACAGATCATTTCCACTGGCTCGTTCTTGAGTCCACAGAGAATGAAACAGCCTTAGAAAAACAGTACCTGTGTTACAAATACCACATTTAAGGACTGAATTGTTAAACATTTAGATAGAAACACAGAACACAAAATATTTATTTTTTTTTCACATTTTGGCATGTTAAGAGAAGTAATATTTACACAGTATGTCCTCTAAAATTAGCACATTGCTCTTTTTGAGCTGTGACAATTTCAGCTACCTTCTTTCTCAGACATTTAGTAAACCTGACCTTCTGCCACAGATTACACGCCCTTAACTCTTCCAAGATCCAACAAAGGCTTCTCCCTTCTGGAACTTTCCCACACTTCTCAACAGAAAGTTCCATAACCTGAACACACTGAGGTATTTAAACATAAATTTAAAAGACAGAAGTAGACCAACAAAAGGTCTTGAGCTAGGAGAGAACTAATTTCAGGACAATAGCTTTTTTATTTATTTCTGGGTTTACAGTGTAACCACAATCAGAAAACATGCAAGTATGAGCATACAAATAACTCTCTATTTTGGGGTCCTGAGAAGTTTCAGCAATTGCTTGTAGTATAATGAATGTTGGTAATTCATTAGATTCTGTTTAAAAATGCAAAGCACACCACAACCTCAATGATGTTCTCTTTATCCCAACAAAAAGACTATTACACTTAATGTTTTTCTGACAGAGATAGCATGTTTCAAAATATGTATTTCTTTTCTACAGTATAATGTTTACAATGGTGTGCTCCTACTTGAATTAACTGTAGTAATGCCATATTTCAGGCAAGACCATGCTCTACTAATTATCCCAGAGAGCTTCAAAATCTTTACAGTATATTCACTGCATTTACCTCTTCTCCACAAACTTACTGATCTTGTTTATATAATTTTGCAAATGACAAGATGTGTAGGATAACGATCTAAATGAACTAAAAATTGTGTCCTGGACAGATCCTTCATAGATTTACAATTTGTAGCTGTCAATCTTCCTACAGCTGCTAGATAACAAAACAACAGTCCTTTTCTTCATGCAGACAAGCAAATTCAATAAACATTGGTAAGGATTCTTTTCCAAAATAAAGAAATCTCTGGTTCCGCACTGTATTAAACCTTTTCTTATACACATCTTAACTCCTTTCTTATTTTTCTTAGCGAAAGGAAAAAAAATCATAGCAATTCTGTGTATTTTAACCCCAAATTTAACTTTTGTAAAAAAATGGGCTTGCTGATAGCTAAATATTTTTGTGAAGAGCAATAATATAAAGGGGGAAGGGGAGAAGAGATTTACAGACTTACAACTCACATCACATTGTAACTGGAGAACACACAATGGGAGTAGTCAAAATGATCATTAAAGGCAGCCATTGCATTTTTATATCACCTTCTCAATCAAGACCTGCCTGAAACTGGCCAAGTTATATCAACATTTGAAAGAGAACACAAACAATAAAGGGATCAATATCACATGAATCTTACAAATTCGAAGTTGTGAAATTAATAAGGGCACTGCCTATAAGATTGCTTTCTTCTCTTTTCTTTTCCTTAAGATGAGGGCATAAACTGTAGTTACAAATGCTGTTAGGAATTGGATTAAGGACCCACATCCACAGTGTGGATAGGAAAGAAAAGGAACCCAGTCAATCAAAAATCATTATAGGAAGAGAAATAAAAACTGAAAATTAAAACAAATTGCTACTACTAAATGGCAATATTGATGATAGGCAATGCATTTTTTTTCCTGCAAAACTCTTGTATTCCATTTTTAAAATCACCCCACGGTTTCTTCTTTCTTCAAAAAAATTATGTATCAAGTTTCCAAAATCTCAACACCAGTTCCATACCATAGGTTTTCCCTTTGAAATCAAACTCCACGTTGGACAGAGGTGTTCACAGAATGTGTTGCTCCCGGGGGCTAGAAAAGTCTAAGCCTCAACAGACTAATGCACTCAGCAAGTTCATCAAGGATCATCAAACAAAAAGCATTCAAGGCAGGCACGTATGTTCGCTCCCCTGCAATTAACACCCAGCACCACTTGATGCACACATGCAGTTTACGGTCATGAGTTGTATCACTTCTTACAAGAGGCATTTTAAATCATTGCTACCTTGCACAGCTGAAGAAATACACCTTTGTGGGTGCAGCAGACAAAGTGATCAGGACACGGACTTGTAAGAGGAGAGGATGCTCGCAGGTGCCTGCGTTCAGCAAGGCACTGTCAGAGCATAAATTTGCCTCATACATCTCACTGATTAGATGCACATGTCTTATGATGGCAAAGGGGATTCATGAATACTGCGGGGAGAGACCTGTAACAGCGTGCCCGCTTCTGCTCCGAGACAACCGAGGAGGGGTAACATCATTTAAAATAAACATTTCCTCAGTCAACGAGTAAAAAAAGGGCTGAGGCTCCAGCTGGGCGAATAACTGGAAAGTGGAAACACCTGAGAAGAATTAACGGGAACGACAGCCCCGGCAGCTCCGAGCTCCGAAACGCCCCGAGTGCCAGGCGGGCAGACACGTCCCCCTGGGCGGCGGCGCCGGCCGGACCCGCAGCATCCCCTCGGCTCGGGGCTCGCCAAAACACCCCCGAAACCGGGCTCGCCGCCGCCCCCGCCTCAGCCCCGGCGCGGATCGGCCCCACCTCACCCCCGCCTCGGGGCGCCGCAGACAATGGGCGGGCGGCGAGACCCGCCCGGCGCAGCCCCGCATCCCCCAGCGGCGCGGGCAGGGCCGGCCGGGCAGGGAAGGGACGGGCAAGGCAGGGAAGGGAAGGGCAGGGCAGGCAGGGCCGCCCCGCTCGCACCGCCCGCTCGGGGCCGGCCCGGGCCGCTCCCGCCCCACCTGCGGCTCGGCCGGGCCGGGCTGGGCTGAGTTAGGCTGGGCCGCCCCGCGTCCCTCCCCTCGGCAGGAGCGGCCCCAGCGCCGCGGGGCAGGGAGGGGCCGGGCCGGGAGCGGGGCCGGGGGAGCCGCGGGCACAGAGACGGGCACAGACTGAGCCACAACCACGGCCGTGGTCACAGCCTCAGCCACAGCCTCAGCCACAGCCTCAGCCCCGCGCTGCTGCTGCAGGGCCCGTGAGGGCCCCCCCAGGGGAAAGGGTTTGAACTTACCCTGGGCACAGGGCCAGGCCGCAGTCCTGTCCGGCAGTGCCATCCCCCCTGCCTCAGCTGGGCAGCGGTGCCACCCCCTGTCCCCCTCAGCTGTGCAGCGGTGCCACCCCCCTGTCCCCCTCAGCTGTGCAGCGGTGCCACCCCCTGTCCCCCTCAGCTGTGCAGCGGTGCCACCCCCTGTCCCCCTCGGCTGTGCCAGCCCAGGCAGGGGCTCACAGCCCCCTCTGCCCCACACCTGCTCCCCAATCAGCTACCACGTTGCACCTGGCTGGCTGGGGCTGCCTTGCTGTGCTCCAGTGCCGGGAGAAAGCTGGGAAGGGAGCAGGAAGGGGCAGAAACCATGGATCTGCTTGGAACTCTGGCAAATTACATCACCCCGAAACACCTGTGTGTGTGAAAATGGTGAAGCACCACTGTGGCTTTGTTACATCGTATAACTTAGCCAGACATCAAAGGAGAACAGAGCAGGGTTTAAAAAGCAAAACAAAGGCAAGCCCCCCTCACAGGGAGGGCCCAGCCCTGGCTTCCCCCATCTCGGGACACGAGCTGTGGCAGCCCAGCCCAGGGGCCCTGTGCTCCCTAAGGGACAGCCTCAGCAGAGCCCCTGACATCAGTGACACGGATGTTTTTCTGTTCTGTTGCATTCAGTAATAATTACAACATGCCCTTACTTCACTGCCTCCTCCTGTGCAGTTAAAATCTGCTCTGCTTCCGCTGGATCCCTGTGTTTTAAAAACCATCTAGTCACAGCCTGTGGAGCATTCAGCATAAATAATTATTTAGCACCAGTATTAAGTACCACGTTGGACGTGAATGTAAAATAAAGTTTAAAATCCTTCCCTAGTGTTAAATCCCAAAGCTGAATTGATTGTCAGGCCTCCCTCAAATGCATGAAAGACAAAAATCTTGGTGTGATTCCGCTCCTGTGTAATTAACACATCCCCTCTGGATGGGCAGACCAGAAATACCTGGATTATTTGGAGATGTTGTAGTCCAGGCCCTGCCTCCACAGCCTGTGGTGCACACCTGGAGCTGGGCCAGGGAGGAGGGACAGCAGCACGAACCTGCTCTCTTGGTCCTCTCTTCACCCAGAGTTCTGCCCCTGGAACTGGTGGGGAAACATTCACGCTATTTCCATCTGGGTGACCCTCGGGAAAGGGCTCTGCAGGGGAGAGCAGGGAAGCTTTGTTCAGATGAGCAGATTACCTCACCTGGCTGAGAGGGCACTTGGCTTTCATCCTTGCAAGATGCAAACTCGATTTCTGCTGAGACTTGAACTGAAAAGAGCAATCCCAAAAGCTTTGATTAGAGCCTGGATTCACCAGTGATGTATGGCAAGTGCCTGGCAGGTGGAGGCTGGAGAATTCCTGGGGGGTGGAGGAGAGAATTTTGGGGAGTGCTCAATGAAATGACTTGTTTATTTCTAGATGGACACCCAGTTAAGCTCCTGGATAAACTTGCAGGAGAAGGGCCAGAAAAACATTAGATTTGTAACTGTTCCTCCAGATTTGCAAGGGTTCTTATATCACCAAATGAGAAAAGAATAGATTAGAAGTGCTCTGTGATCTTTTTAAAGATATAAAAAATAGTATTTACACTAATGCTGTTTAGTAGATAGTAAACAATCAAAAAAATACAGGAGAAAATATAAGGAACAGCCAACCCCATGTACATGCACATAAGCCTCAGATACATTAATAATTCTGCCAGAGAACCCAGGGAAAATAAAAATCTTACTAAGAATCAAATTAAGCAAAGCACAAAGAAATTAAAATGGGCAAATTTTTATGTCCCACAGATGAGAGAAAACTGCAAATTGCCACTCCAGCTTGAAGCAGCCAAAGCACAGGAGAAGCCAGAGGCAGACCCTGAGATGCTGGTTCAGTTGTAAGTTGGGATTTCGCACCAGATTATTTCTAAAAGTATCTCTCAACCATCCACAAGAAATATCCAAAGAATTGGATATAGCTGCTGCCTATTACTTAACTCATAAATCCTAATTATTAATAACTGAGGTAATCAGCTTTTGCAAGATTACTCTCTTGCATATAGTTATTCACTGTGCTGCAATTACAAGAGTAATTTTGGTTCCACATCAGTGTTCCATTTCATACACAGTAAAAGAGAAATAAAACCTTACAATAAAATTGCCATCATAAGAAAAGTAAAATCAACTCTATAATTTAAGAAAAGAAAGAAATGCAAATGTAGTTATTAACCCCTCCTGCAAAGCCAGGTCACAGTGTGAAATCACTGAGGCACTTGTGTGGCAGTGCCCAGACCTGAGCTGACCTGATAACAAGCCCATAAGTAATAGTGAGGTTAAACATCACTTTGAAATGGCTACAGGGTTCAATAAATACTTTTGTGTAAGATCTCAGTGTAAGAAGTTAAATGTTCATGCAGTAACTTACAGGACATGTGTAGAGACCCGGAGTCAGGACTGTGCTTTCTGACAAAGGAGAGAAGAGGAAGAAAGATCCGTGGACACTTTGTATGTTCAGTTTCAGAACCATTTCAAACCTCCCCTCCAGCCTGGGCTGTCTCTGGTGTGTGCTGGGCTGGAGCTCTTCAATGCTGCAAGCACCTGGAAATGTTGGGAAACATCTGTCATTCAGTGTTTCTAAATAAACTGACTTACTCTGTTTGCCGTGTCAGTGCTTCCTCCCCCATGCTTTGATCAGTGCTGTCTGTCCCTCAGCCCGTTTTGGGGTGTCAGGCCGTGTGGAGCAGAACCTGTGCAGTGGGAACTGCAGCAGAGAGAATTCCCATGCAATGCTGCATTCCCAAAGCCAGGTGCCAGCCTGGCCATGCCCCCACAGCTTCAGAACTGTGCAGGTGACCCTGGCTGCTGGTTGGGGCCCATGATGCCCCAGTGCCTCCAGCCTCCCCGGGGGCATTTCCATCAACGACTGCCCCTCTGTGCCTCTGGGAGAGCTGAGGGGTGAAACGGCTCCAAGGGAGGCCCAGCCGCTGGTTTATGCCCGATGGAATCACTGCATGTCCCACCTGCATTAACTGGCAGCAGGGAAATAATTATACAAATAACATTCTTTTGAAACTCTTCTCTTTCCCTGGCTTTGGGCAGCTGAAGAACAGCCAGCCGTGCTCAGATCGGAGCAAGTCTCTGTCCCGGAATGAGCAGACAGGAGGAATAAAGCTCTTACTGTCCCACAAACCCCTCCATAACCACCGGAGGGACGGGGGGAGCACAAGTGAAGGAAAGCCGAGATGTCGGTGTGACAGAGGCAGGCTCTCTGAAACCCTTCTGGCACTGGTTTCGCTGCTTTGCCAGGGCAGGGGAGCCTCTTGCCAGTGTGAGCAGTGGGATTTTCCCAAGGAGGACGCGGTTACTCCAGCAACACAGGCAATCCCAGAGCACTCCAGCCACAGCACACAGGAAGGGTCAAGCCTTCTGAACTTCTGCCCCCTTTCTTTTCTGTACAACTGTGTATAGGCTGTGAGAGATTTTACTCTGAACATTCTCAGCCAAATTCAAAATGTAAATCAATCCGAGATGGCAGAAGACAGGTTCTGTAATCATTTCTATTTTTCTCTGAATTGTTTTTGCTCTTGCTAAAATATTCAGCAATAACAGAAAGCTTTTCAGCATTAACTAAAAGCTGTTAGTGGAAAACCACATCACATTGCACTCCAGGATTAAAGAACCTGCTAGTGCTCATGGAGCATCAAAGTTGAAACAAGATGCTGTTTTACTGTTAAACTGGGATGAAAAGAAAAACAGTAAGAGCGAATGTGTAACCTGAGAAACACAACCTATTCCTCATTTCTTCTCAGTGAATGTACAATGCATATGAATATAAATATTAAAGGAGAATTGTTAAACTGAAAAGTCTGTCCTTTCCTCTCCAGATTAGTTATATTCATTGGCTTTCCAGTTCTGCAATTCCATTTACATTTGAAATTCTGACAGTGAATTTCCTCTCAATAATTCAAAGACCATCCTTTCTATAGGAGAACAGTTAAAGGAAAGTCCCTGAAAATGTAGAGATAAACTCTTTTGTCTGATGGCTATAGTTCATAAGATGTTATTTAAAGAGCTTTCAGGATTTCAAACATCTCCCAACAAAAGCATCGAGGCACTGCTTGCCATAGCTGAAGAGTTTTGGTGGTTGCCATTAGAAACTCAAGCAAGCCTTCAAGGACAGTCTGTGCAGCTCAAGGATGCTGATTGCTGAGTCTGCTCTCTTTGTTTTCCCTTTGGCTGTGTGTGCACAGAAATGCCTGAGCAAGTGACAGGGGGAAGAGTGGATCTTTACTGTGGGGAGGTCTCCAAAGAGCTTATTCCCTGAGTTTGGTTTCTGTCGGGATTTTCAGTCTGTTTTTAAGGAATGAACATTCTGCTCATACAGAAATGAAAAAAAAAAAAAAAAGAAGAAAGAATTGCAATGTTTTCTATTTGTTTCCTTAATGATAGATGACAATTTCTGGGTGTGATGCACCCCTGTCACTCTGCAGTGGGAGCAGGTGAGTCACCTGCTCTCGGCCCCGTTCAGGCTGTGACTGCCCAGCGTGGTGGTGCCACTGGACTTTGCCAGCCTGCCCTGCCCTTCCAGGGAGGTTCCAGGGAGGTTCCAGGGAGGTTCCAGGTCCCCACTGCTGCCTGCACACACCGGGGACTCCACAG
>JAWWMP010000011.1:721510-794546 GCA_035047865.1 Dendrocincla tyrannina | reverse complement strand
CAGCAGCACCCATCCCACAGCAGCACCCATCCCACAGCAGCACCCAGCTCCTTCGTGCCACACCACACCCAGCTCAGTTTATGCACAGAGAAGGACAGGCTGATGTGAGCTGGGCTGTCCATGGACCTGCTGTGCTGGACGCTGCAGGAACAGACATCACGGCATCGGCGACACCAGAACCCAAGGCCTAATAATCCTTTGTTTCTTCTGCATTCAAATTCTCGAGGCAGATAAAGAGCTGGAGAAGTTCATAACTTACATTCCCAGACTGATAAGCTTGTTTCCAAATAACTTTTACAGGCCTCCAGCTGAAACTGTAGTGTGACTAAAACTTTGAAGGTAGAAAAAGTGTGAAAGTGTTTGACCTTGGCCATTGCTTCCCCTAGTAGCAACAAAAGAACTAAATTCACTTTTTCTTTTTAAATCTTATTTTAGTCCAGAAAAGAGCCTTACAGCAGAAGAAATGTGAAAAGCAAATGGAGAAGAGAAAGTGAGATTTCCCTGGTTTTGAGGAGATAAAATTCAGCAAAGATAAAGTGACCCCGGTTAAACTACTGGATAATAAATGGGTGAGCCTTTCTCCACAGCCTCCCTGGAAACTTAAAACTCATTTCTAACAGCATTTTTCACCTTCTCCCAAAAACTGCCCAGTCTGAATTCTTCTTCAGTTTCTTCTGCAACTGACTGATTTCACCTGGAGAAAGATGATAGCATACAGTCCATCAGAGAGTCCAAACCAGGGTAAATTGCTGCTGACCCAGCCCCATTTCAATTCTGTCCACATAAAATAGGGCTGCAGCAAAGACACCCGGTGTGGGACTTGCTATTGGACATTAATTCCTAGCTGCCTCCATTTACAGGTCAGCACACTATACACACGTTAGCTTGCCAATCATGTCACTTCAGAATTAAGGCTAGAGACCGAGGCAGAAAAATGCAAACAATGCAGTGACAAGCATTCATCCAACCAGCAATTCAATCTCTTGCAAAAAACCAGTTTGTAAGAGATAGGCTAGTTGAAACAGATCCCACAAGCAACACAAGTATGATTTGCAAACACATCGACTGACCCTGTTTTTCTCATGTTTCCCTTGACTCCTGACATGCCTTGTGCACACTTGTCCTCACCTGGTCCAGCCTTCCACCCTGCATCCCTGCCCCGTGCTCCTGGTGCTGATGCCTACCCCTGCCCAGACAGCAGTGGGTGTTTCTGATGCCCCTTTGCCCCCCCAGCAGTCAGTGACCATCCAGGCAGTTCTGGTGCCCTGTTATCTCCTGGAAAGCCATCCACAGGAAACCCTCACACAAACTGACTGCCCCAGGTTCCTGCCTCCAGCAGAGCCCCATGTTTGGTTCTTGCACCTTCCTGCTCTCTTCCTTTGATCCTTTGCAGGGAGCTTCAAGTACAAGCACTGTTAGTGACAGTTCTCCTTACAGATTGGGGTATCTTTAATCTAAGAATTTAAGGAGCAAACAAGTGAAAGACAGTTTGGATGAATCACTGAAGTGCAGCACCCTGAGCCTTATGTGTCAGACTCCACTTAAGGCATAATTCCTCTGGTATTCACTGCAGTATTTCAGCTGTGATGAACACATGTGGAATTAATAAGAAACACAACACACTGTAACAAGAGTCCCACTGCTGGCAGTGCAACTCAGGAGAGTCAGTAGAGAACAGTTATTGATAAAAACACTAAATCACAACGAAAGTATTCAAGAGCCTGTGACAGAGAAATGTGCACAATTTAGCACTGCACTTGGAGTTTATAAGAAGCCTTGGGCAAAGATAACGACAGGTCCTGGCTGTTAGCTGGGAGGTGTGGAACAGCCTGTAGGACCTGTGGCACACCACACACGTGTGTTGTGTGTCCAGGAGGCTGCAGGGCTGCTGGGGAGGTTGTGGGCTGTCTGCTGGGGCCAGCACTGGCCCAGCATGACCCTGACCTCCTGGTCAGGCTCCAGCTCAGTGAAGGACCCTGAGGGCTGTGTGAAGGGGGTCTGCTCCAGAGAGAGCAGCTGAAGGAGCCACGTGTGGGACAGCCAACCACCAGACTATCTGTCTGTTCCACAGCCAACAGCTCTGGGACAAGTGCCTGGGAATTGTATTTTCCTGCCTACCCAGAAACCATGTACATAGCATTTGTGTTTTCAAAGATATACACAGACACGTGGATGTGTGTACATCCACAAGGACACCCTCTCCCAGGGATTTGCTGAGGTGATGTTACTACAAAGGAGATTATAAATATCTAAGCAGGTAAAGAAAATCATAGTGTTTGACTCAGGTGATCATTCAAATATCATGAGTGATCAATATAACCAAAGTTATTATGCAAAATAATTGGATCTGTGGCCACCAGCACAGCCCAGGAGCCCTGGCTCCAGAGCAGGAGGAGGCAATTATCCCTTTGGGCAGGAGAAGGTCAGAGGGTGCTGAGGTTGGCCACACAGTCACTGCTGGAAAGATCTCAATGTACAAAACCTTATGCAAGTCAAAAAATCCTTTTCAATAGGACTTGGGTGCCTGGATGGTGTGGGAAAAAGGGCTGCTTCTTTAAGGAAAGGTTGCCCAGAGAAGCTGTGGCTGCCCCATCCCTGGAAATGTCCAAGGCCAGGGGGGAGCAACCAGGGCTGGTGGAAGATGTTCCTGCCCATGGCAGGGGGTGGAATGAGATGGGCTTTGGTGTCCCTTCCAACCCAAACCACTCAGTGATTCTAAGGGAAAGTAAGAGTATGAGAGAATGACTGTGACCATTTAATGCTAAAATATGCAAGTCTGTTCTACGTGTTATTGACAGAGACATTTTTGTTCTATCAAAAAGCAGCAAACCAGCTCTTTGACAGGAACTGGAGCCACAAGAGCAGTAACAGGATTTCAGAGCAGGAGTGAGCTTGAAGGAAGGCTCAGAGATGTGTTTGTAAGGAGAACAGAGGAACTGCCATCAGTAAAGAGGCACAAATGTGAGCATTTGAACTGACAAACTTGCTCCAAATTTGCAGTACTGATCAAAGGGTTGACATGGAAAAACATCACAGGATTTCTTCTCCCCTGTAAATTAGCAAGCTTCCCTCATTCAGTTGTACTTGATTGTTTCAGGGAAATGCCCTTTATAGCAAATAGGAAGAACACAATAAAGCTGCCAGAATAACTCTGCCTGTCATCTCTTGCCTTCCCCAAGGCAGTCAAAAATGGAAGTGTTTAGCATACACAGGCCATTGGAGCATATTACAACTCTGAATTTCAGTTTATCTACAGACCTTACTCTTTAAAGAGGCAGCTGAGAGCGCCTTGCACTGTGAACAAAGCCTCCAGGAGCATACTGAAATAAATCTACACCACTCTTCGGAATTCCATCTGCTCCAACTCAGATTGCAAAAGAACCTTCTTATTTTCCTTGTGCCTAGAGAGTTCAGCACAGAGCCAAAGGAGAAATGGTTAGAAATATTAAAAAGGCAGAGGAAATAAAAAAGGGAAAAAAAAATCTCAGGAGAGCAGATCCTAGAAATACTGAAGTTTAAAGCCTGAGAATTGGCAAGTGGCCAAGGAACATAGTGCAGAGAGACGTGGGGATTGCAAGGAATTGGCAGGCAGACAGCATGGGAGATGCCAAATGAGAGCTCTCAAAGAGTGAAATGAGTCAGAACGTAGAGGAGATCTAAGAAAGAAAACCCAGCACAAGGGAGAGCGAGAGAAAGGAGAGACAACCCAGGCCTTGCAGCTTCAAAATGTTCAACAGAAATAACTGAAAGCCCCAATTCTCCAGGTTCAATATGGGGTGTGACAGAGGAAGGCAACAAGGTGGAATGACGGGGCACACAGAGAAAGCGCTTGGAGGAACCGGGATAAAGCAGTGGTCCAGCAAAGCAATGGGATCTAAGTCGGGAGTCCCTCCTGGGCAGGGTGAGCTGCAGGTTTCTGTGCTCCTTCTCTCCCTTATCTGCAGGCTTTGCAATGCAAAGAGAGCCAGGGCTGCAGATGCTGCTGCAGGAGGAGCAGATTTAACAGGAATGCATTCCTTTGTAAAATTCTCTCGGCTTCACTGGAGATTTCAGACAAACCTGCAAGTTTACACTCCATATGAAAGTTGTGCTGCACATGACTCTCAGCTAGTCAGGGCTTTATTTCTGTCTCTGTCAGCTTCCCATGGGCAAGGAATAAATTCTTGCCTGCTGAGAAAGAGCAAGGAATAAAGCCTTGCCTGCTAGAAAAAGGCAAGACCTTGTTTCAGGGGAGATTTAAATATAAAAGGATGTGCCACTTGTTTTGCAATCTGCAGCATCTGCTCTTTAGCTCTGACCTGGGCACGCAGGCGGCACACAAGTGCTCTCTGCTGTCAGCTCATCTGAAATCAGCAGGTTCTGGTGACCTCACCTTTGCTCTTTTAGTCTCCGGCTCTGACCTAAGGTCACTAAACAAGGATACATGCTGAATCTTTACCCGAAATCACTCGTGCAATCTCTGTATTATTTGTGCTTATTAATCTTGATTTACCAAGTCAACACAAGCAGTTGTAGTCTCAGATCCAGGCAGCACCATGCCCAGATGCACACAGACACATCCAACACAACCCACTCAGTTATAATTCCAGGAACTTCACTACCTTCTCTCTTCACAGCCGTTTTCCCTTCTGATCCAAAGGTGGGTTATTACCATCAACATCTTATGTACGAGTATTCTTTGAATCTCTCTCTAGGCAGCAATGAGGGTCTGTAAGAGTGGTGGGTGGGTGTGGAGGAGCCAGGTGGGCTGGCCCGGGGCTCCCAAAGCCTCTCACCGTGCTGAGCTCACGGCCCCTCGGGACAGAGCAAGAAAAGCCAGCCCCAGTCGTGGGTGTGAGAGTGCTCAGACTTCCCAGAGATAAGGCCTTAGCACCTGGGAGCTGCTGAGCCCCAGGAGCAGCGAGCTCTGCCCCCGCCCTGAGTGCTCAGTGCCACAGTCCCACAGAGAGCACCAACAGGGCTTAACCCGCTGTGGGTCCAGCACCTTCACCTGAACACCAGGACCTGTCCAGCCTAAAAGCTGATCAAGTGGGGGCTCCCCCCCCTCCCCAGTTTCTGGTGGGATCCAGAGTAATTTCCCCAGGTGTGTGGTTTTGTTAAGAGCTACACAGAGCACTACCACAGAACTTGCCCAAAATCCAAACCAAAGTGACTCCTGATCCTCTGCCATTTGATGGGCTGGTGAGCTGGGGTGGATTTGGGACATCTAGCACCAAGCACCTCAGGGGAAGGGAAGAACAGGGCCCTCCGGATGCCAACCACAGCTTTGGGAATGGCAGTCTCAGGGAATTTTATTGCTTTTGGTGAAAATTAAATAAAGGCAACAAAGATCTTAAAAGAACAGAAAGCTCATGGCAGAGCGTGGCCTCACATGTTTATCCCGTGTCTCCAGAAGTACTCGGAGCATTTGCCATGTGGAAAAGCCAGACAAACAGCTATTTTTAAACTCATTTGATTCAACACATATGGGCCAAATTCTGTTAGGAATAACGACATTCTGATGTAGTTATTGCAATTGCCACTAGACAGAGCTGTTCATCTGATTTCTAACCTCAGAAGTATTTATAATCCCAGTGCTGTGCTAGAAATCCAGGAGGAGTTTGTATTACAGACTCCTTCAGAGAAGTGGCACATTCCTGTAACAACTGCCTGGCAGGAGCACCCAGGGTGTAGCTCTTGCACAGCACTAAATAATCTCCTCACAGTTGCTGAGGGCAGCACCTGGTCACTCACCAGGAGTGAGTGATAAAGAGATGACAGATGAAAAAGATCTGGTTTTTCTTGGTTAAACTACAGTGCATGTGTTGGACTTGAAAATCAGGAATACATCTGGAGATCTAAATGTGCTGTGACAACTCCCCGACTGTGGAGTTGCTGTCGAACAGATCTTGCCAGAAATTGGGAAAGGTGCAAACAACAGTACCTTTGGAAAATGGAGAAGTTTTCACTCCAGGTAGGGAACATGCACTCAGCCAGCCAGTCAGTGAGTGCCAGAGGACTGGACTCATGGTTAGGACAGTGCCGTTTGTTGAGATACAAGAGTGCTCCACCTGACCATAGTTGCTGCAGCACCGCTGGGCAATCCTGGCCAGTCCCTCCCACCACATAATGCAGAAATCACCCTGGAAATTAAAGGCCTTGGGACATCTGTGGAGTTCTGCCAGTTGGCAGCATCCAATTATCTGCTCTTTTCCGAGAAATTTGGGATAAACCACATTTTCTTTAAAGAAAAGCAAGCCCTCCTTTTGGGAGGACACAGGGAGAGATCAGCATCAGTGCTGGCTCTCCCAGGCTCACACCCTGATTTGCTTCACAGGCAACCCGGAGCAGGAATTTCTGGAATTTCTGCTGCTGTAGGTGCAGCCTTGATTTCAGCCTGTGGTTGGAGTTCAGCAGCTGTGAAGCCCCCGCCAGCTCCGGAGTCCCCGCACAGGGCAGGCTGGGTGAGCCTTTCCCAGGTGCCACTCCTCTCCCTGCTGGCCTCACGTGGGGGTTCAGGTGCCATTCTGTGTCAGGCACAGCGAGTGCTGAGCCAGGAACTGCCCCTGCCGGGCACAGACCCGCTCACGATGTGCAAAGGCCACAAGAGGACTTAAACTGCCTACACGTCACACCTCAGCACCTTCAGTAATACCTTTGTTACTTAAGAACATACCTGTAAAACCTTTGGTCCTTTTTGTCACTTCCTCAGCTACCTGTGACTCTCACATGTGTTTTGTGCCAGTCCTTGCCCTGGTGCCTGCCTGGTTTCCCCGCAGTGAGCTGCAGGTATCCCCCGTTATCCCTGTCCCCCCACACATGCCCGGCACTGACTCAGGTGAGGTGAGGTGAGGTGAGGTGAGGTGAGGTGAGAGCCCCCCGGCTCCCCGGCGCTCCGTGCCCCCTCGGGCAGTGGAGCAGCACTGAAGGCACAGCCTGCCTTGGCTCTCTCGGCTTTATTCCTGCCCCAGGCTCTCCAGCCCCGGGGCCGAGCCGTGCCCAGCCCGTGCCAGGTCCTGCTCCCTGTTCCTCCTCCTGCCGCGGGCAAAGTGCAGGGGCACAGCCCGGCCACTGGCTCATTAAACCACCGTAACTGAGTAGTTGCAATTTCTAGCACTAATGATTTCTATAAAGCTTCTGAACCCGGTGGCATTTCTTGCACTTATTGCCTCCTCACCTCTGGCAGAATTTTTAGCTGAAAGAAGTCAGGGATGGTAATCCACATGGAGACTAAAAGAGGAAACTGTGATCCCTTTGTCAGCTCCTCTGATGATCTCTGGACATTGGCAAAGGGTTACTCAGGTTTTGATGATGTGTAAGGCAGCAAGAAGTATCAGCAGGTGTGTGGGAAAGTCCAGAGGAGAGATTCAGGCATGGATACACAGCCCAGAGGTTGGGTTCCCATGTTCCACCTTATTCCAGCTCATTGTCCCTCTGGGACAGCTCAGTGGAACCGTGTGAGGAATTTAACATTACCTGGTATGCCCAGGACTTGCTCTCCTGAAGGGCAGTTCTGTTGTGGGGCTTCAGGGAGGACACAAACTCCTGATCCTTGGATTGCAGTCACAAGGACGCTCTAGAAAAGCACAAGAGGAGATTAAATCACCAGCAAAATTAAATTATTAAAAATACCTGACTCAGTTCTAAGCATTATGGTGACAATCCAGCTGCACAGAACTCTTACAAGTGGTTTAGAATGTCTGCATTCACATTCCAGTGGGTTATGGCTTTTTTGCATAGAGATTATGTTTGTGTTTGTGGAAATTTCAATCATAGCAACAAAATCTCACTCACTATATAAATATCTATTGTACCAGCACCTTCAAGGAAGCTTTGCCTTTCATATGGGTCAGGGATTGCTGAGACAATGATGTAGTACAAAAAATAAATCTTTGAAGTCTGTCAGCTAATTCCACAGATGACTCTTTTGATACAGGATTCAGAAGAAAGCTGAAGCCTGAGAATTTTCCACCCCCCTCTGTGTTTGTGCACATTTTCCAGAGTTAAGGATCGAGCACAGTTCTGAATGGGGTGCTTGGGCTGTCCTTAAATTTTGTGCTCTTCTGCGTGCTAAATAACAGGACCAACATCCCACCAGTCACTTCTACACTGTAAAACTGTTGGGTAATTCTTAAAGATAAAACATTTATTTGAGGCAATACAAAATTCAGCTACATCTACATCCCGCTGCTCATCCCCTGCTTTCCCTCAGCGTGTGCTCTTGCCCTCTGTGTTCTTCCCCCCCTGTTTTTGTCCCTTCCTATCTACCATGATATCTTGTTGACTCTACCTTAGAGTCACTGAGGCCAGATCAGTTTGATATTCCTAAAGAGCAATATGGGCAAGCAGCATCTCCTGGTTTTTCCACAGCCTCTGGCATGCATTGAATGGAAACCAAAGGGCTCTTGAAGGCAGAGCAATGCCATGGGAACCAGAAAGTCCTCCTTTTTAGGAGTGCCTGCAAAGGCTGGGTGGCCCAGAGACCCCACCTGGCTCCATGACAGTGTGGTGGGGAAGGAGATCAACAAGAGAGAAGGTGCCAGGCCAGCCACACGAGTTCCTGGACGTGGTGGCAGTGGGGTGGGTCAGCACGGAGACCACGGGAGACACAGGACAAGGGATTCTTTGGGAATATCCTGTTTTCTGCAGGATACAGCTTGTGTTTCACTGAGGCTGCTTATGGGACTGCCTGCCACAGCTGGAATAAGACAGCCTGGGATTTGTAACTGAAGGGAAAAGCAGACACACCTTGTGGGTGACGTGAGGAATGGTGACACAAAGGTACCACCACAACGAGAGTGTTGCTGCCTTGGTGACAGTCACTTCTTCCAACCTGCAATGTGGGACTTCAGTTCCTGTGCTCAAGTTGGATGTTGATATTACTTCTTTTGCCCTTCACAGAGTCATCCAACCCTGTGTGGCCCCTCCTGCTTTCTCAAAACCAGCCAAACAATAACCCCCCAGCAAACACAGTGTTCCCTCCTGACCTTTTGGCCTTGAATAGAAGATCCTTTAACCTGTGTCTGAGTGTGATTCTTGGAAACGTTTCACAGTCTATGAACTGACTTCTTGTAAAACCAGCCTTTGTTTTTTACTATGCAAATGTGTTTTTTCAGCAAACACAACATTTCTTGGGCAAGACATGCTGTAAATATTGGCTGACAGTGTCATAGCAGCAAAGCTGTGCAGATACTGCCCGCCCTAAGAGGTCTGCTGTATCTGTGCTAATAAAAGCAGGATATTGTTCCTTTTCCAGTCCCCATGCCACTGCCATACTGCAGGAATGATGCTCCACTGCAGCCAGGGAGATCACACCAGGATTGCTGAGCAGGGCTGGAGCAGCACTGTGTGTGCAGCATGTGTGGAATGAAAATTGATTTAATTTTGATGTCATGATAGCTAACATGATAATGGTCCCTGATACTGGAACATGAAGCTCAAGTCTGAGGAACAGATTCGAGAATATGCTTTGATTTGGGAAAGTGACACCTCTGACTTTAAAACAGAGAAGTTCATGGACTCTTGAATTGATCAGCTTAAAAGACCTTTGGATCAAAGTCAAGTTTGCAACAGGGTGAAGCCACTGATGTGCTCAAAGGCTGGGCATGTCCTGGCTCTCGAGGTGTTGGAGGGGGGCACTCTGGTGAGTTCAGCAGTGATTTGGGAGCACCCACTCACTTTGGCCAAAGGGCCTGGAGGTCACACACCTTCAGGTGAGCCCGTGGCCCTTCTCCTGCAGAGCTGGCACCGGGTGGTCGCTGGCCTGAGTGAAACCACAGCTCAGAGTCACAGCTCCTCCTTTCTGGACCTCTTGTCGGGAAAGGAAACTTTCTTGTATATCTGTTTCGCCATCCCACCACAAAGTGGCACTGCAGCAATTGCCATCCATCCCAGTCGGGGGTGAAGGACTGGTGACTGAGTTACCACCAACTACCCTCTGCTCACACCCTACACAGGGTTCACTGCCTGGCACTTGCATGAGCCGTTTGGATGGGAGTTTCACACTTTATGTCTACTGACAGTCTAAAACCTTTCCTTCTGCCCTCATGCAGGACGCCCTACATAAGCCACAGGGAGCACAGGGTTGTGCTTTGAAACACTGGTACCAGGGTAGATTCCCTTCTCCCAGAACAAACTCTGGGCCTGGAGAGCTGTCTGAGGCTGTGTCCAACTGGCAAAGGGCATCAGCTAGAATCATCCCAAAAGTGAGGGGAAAAAAGTGATTTCTGAACTAGTCAAACCCATGATACCCTTGTCCTTATTCATCTCCAGTTTCAAGGCTATGATGGAGCTGTCTGCCAAGAGGAGCTGGCCAGCAGTTCCAGATTTAATACCAGTTTTGAGCCAATGGTACCTCCACTGGGAATTCATTCTCTTCCAGCTATCTTCCACAGCTCCCCCGACCTGCAGCCAGACACACTCTATTGCCACAGCCAGGATTATCTCTTTGGCTTGGCCCACACACTCCTCTGTTGCCTTCCTTACCCCGATAGCTGGAGACAGAGCTGGCTCCAGCAGTCCTGCTGCCCCCAGCCAGCTGGCAAACCTGCTCCCCTACCAGCCTGCAGTTATCGTCTCTGTCTCGTCCACGCACTGGTTTGGGATGATTTGTTGCCCCTGAAGAGCTGCTGCTCTCAGCAGCTGCCTGTCCTGTCTGGCAGCTGGAGCCAGCTCTCCTCACAGTGTGGTGCTGGCAGGGCTTGGCTCAGGGACCCCAGCCAGCCATCAGTCGTGCTCCCTAATCCCTCTGCAGGGACTGGAAAATAGACCCCAACTGCTGGGGGGAAAGCAGTGGAGTGAGAAGTAAAGACAAGGGAATGGGGAAAAGTGGCAGAGAGGAGAAGCCAGACACTCTTAGGAAACTCTTATTACTGAAAATGCTCTAAAATTAGTGTAAGATGGAGAGAATGAAGGGACCAACAGAGCTCATCAACGAAATGCCATACATCTCATGCCACATCACATTCTTCTAATGTGTGAGCTTGCTCTGAACAATAGGAGCTCACCTTTGAATTCATCTGGGGTGCAGCATATCCAAATGGCCACAGTATTTAAAACAGTAGATGCCTTGTGTGGCCTCACCCTCCTGTGCTGCAGTTGGAATATTGAAACACAAATGGAGCCGTCTTGGTATGAACGAGACCCAAACTGGAAACCAAAAGGCCAAACACGCAGGAAGCAAGACGGGGAAGCAGAATGTTATTTCTGAGGTCTCCCAGCAAGAGCAAGAGCAAAGGACCACTGCTTATTCCCCCTTACTTTAATTATATCAGACATGCCTGTGACAATGACACACTTCACATGTAATCAGCATGTGGCTCTCTGCAGGTAACAAATGGGACAAATAGACTGTTCCAAGCTCCACAGGAAAACTTGTCTGCCTTGGGGTGAAACCTCCACCAAAGCCACCCCTCACCACACATTCCATTCATGGGGCTTTTTGGTGGTGGTGTAAAGAATGAGAGATGTTGGGGTCCTTCTCTTGGGGCACCCCAAGGGCAATTCTGCCTGCAACAATCACCATGCAGCAGCCAAGGTGCTGTCAGACCAACCTGGCAGCAAAAGACTCCCAGACACCCTGTGCACGTGGAGGCACCAGGGATAGAGCCCTGGGGAGGTCAGCACGGGAGATGAGAAAGGGAAGGGGAGCTTTGGGAAGCTCTGAGCTGGCACCAAAAGCTGCTGTCACTCATTATGCTCCAAAGCTATTAGTGCTGACTTAGTTTTTAATTGGAAGGAGAAAAGCAATATTGTTTTTCCTTGCTATTGCTTTGTTCCACTTGCCATCGAACGTGATTCATGGTAATCCTTTTGCCACAGCCATCTGTCAATTTGCAGGCAATTACTCCGAGGTGCTGAGCCCCTCTGGTTGCAGGAGGATGTTAATCTGAACCACCTCCCCAGCACTGTGTGCCCTTCCCCTCTCACTATTGAACAGTTTCCAACGTGGACTGAAACTTGGGACCTACTGGACAAGGCTTTGCTTTGTTGTATCAATAATGCTTTTCCCTTCTGTTCTCAGGGATTAAGCAGATCCTGGGATATATATATATATATATATATATATATATATATATATTCTGATTTTTTTAGTGGAGGTTAAAAGTATCTTTCTCTTCAACATATTCTACATTTCTGTAAATGTGCATCCTTTTGCTTTGTTTTCTCCATATCATTGCAGAGCAAGATGGTTTTCCAAAGCTTTGAAGACAAAAATGAATAATGCTCTGGATATTTAATTTACTGTCAAGGCAGTAAATGAAAGTGCAGATCTATTCCTGGGAAAGACTTTTTTTTGTCATATTTTTGTCATCAGCCGTTGAAGACTGTCAGGAATTACATGAACTTTCTGAAGCAAACAAAGAGTTTTCTCATATCAAAACGTGGCCCAGACTTTGCTGCTGCTGCATCCGATGGATTCCACATGAAGGGGCCTTCAGAGCTGGCGTGGTGAGGGCTGTGCTGTGCAGCAGGAGAGCCAAGAGCAGCACTGACATCTGGGGCTGAGCTGGGAGGGCCCAGCTTTGCTCTGTCAGCAAACTCCTGCTGGAATATCTGCCTGCATTCCTGCAGAACCGGAGAGCAAGGACAGCTGTGAGCCAGTCAGGCCTGCAGAGCACACATCCACCTCTCCTGCTTTAGCTTTTGCAATGAAACTGGGTACAGGGTGCTGCAAAACAGACTGCTTTAGCTCCAGGGATACTGGAATAAATCCATCCTCAGCTACATTCCCAGCCTGCATAAAGGAGGGCTTGGGCATGCACAGGGAAAAGGCAGATCCAGCCCAACATGTGGGATAAACTGAATTAGCTACATCTTTGTGTGTGCTTCTAATGGGGGGTGATTTCTGTCCCAGGCAGTATCCAGAGATGCTGCCTGAGATGGGAGGATGGAAGAAATCCTTAGCAGCCTCTCACCAGCTTTGGCCAGGGGGTTATATTCCCCAAAGCATTTCAACCCCTAATGAAGCCATTGCTCACCCTGAGCTGATCAAATGGAGCAGGCAGGAGTGCCTGAGAGGCTGGGCAGGAGCTGCTGCCCAGCTTTAATGCAGAGAGGGATTATTGACACATCAGGGCTGTCTAAATGGCTTAACAGGCCTAATGCCACACAAGCCTCCCACTCCTTGGAACGCTCTGAGTCCTACACAGATGCACATTATGGGATTGTCAGGGTTAGAGGGGGAATAAAGGAAACAGCAAATGCTTTCCAGCTGGCATATTCAAATGCTCTTCATCTTCCTCTGAGACATGTGCAGGTTAACTTCAGCTCCTGACAAATCTCTCATCCAAGTGCTGCTCCAGATAACATGAAGTCATTATGTTTACTCTGCAATGAGCCTGAACAAGGGAATGGTCTTAAAATCCTATGTCTGTATGTCTGCAGTCAGAACTTACTTAAATGTATTAACCTTAAATACAGAAACAAGGCACAAAGTTTGACCCTGCTGCCTTCAGCCAGTGACTTTCTTCTCTAAAGAGCCCCCCCCAGAGCCCCGGGGTGGGGACAGCTCAAAGAGCAGCTGGCTCAGGCCAGGCTGTCTGTCCTGCTGCTCACACCACCACTCCAATCAGCTGGCTGCAAGGCCAAGTGCCACATACGGACCATATGGCAACGAGGCAACAGACAATTAAAAATAGTACAGACAGACAAAATTAATGTGCTCAATCACCAGAGGCTCCCCACAGAATGGACCCCAGGGCCATGCAGCCCCACTGCTGGGGTAGCTGTGCTGTGGGAATGTTCCCCTGTGCACAGGGGAGCAGCCAGGGCTTTGACAACCTGCTCTGTGTTCCTCAGGCTCACAAAACTCAGGGAACTAAACTTTAAATAAGCCTTTAAAATTAAACTCAGAAACCACAAGGGCTCCTATGACAATATCTCTGGGATAACAAATACAAGATAGAAGTAAAGTGGGGTTTACTTACCATTTTCTCTAGTCAATGAAAAAGAGGCATTTTCTTTATTTTTGGTTTTGCTTTACACTTACAAAATACTGAAGAGGAAATCTTTTTCAGTTGCCAAGAGGAAAGAAAGTTACAGTGTATTAGATTTGGAGTTAGATAAATCATAGAATAACAGAACTGTTTATGTTGGAAAAAGCCCTCCAAGATTATTGAGTCCAACTGTTCCCCCAGCACTGCCAAGGCCATCACTAACCCATGTCCCCAAGTGCCACCTCCAGACAGCTTTTGGTCCCTCCAGGGCTGGGGACACCACCAGTGCAGATGAATGTCCTCTGACTGGGACTGAAATGCATGTGTGCTATAGCCTTCAGCTAACACAGAAAAAATTACTTAAAAATTGCCAATTATTTTGCCCTAAGCTCTGTGACTGCCTTGAGGAAACAGAGAAGACTCTGTTTTCACAGATGTACTTGCATTTTCCCAGAACTATTCCTTGTAGTTCAAGCAAATCAGAAAAGGTGGCACCACGGCAGAAGCATTCAAGCCTTGTGTAGGCACCACAACTTTGAGGAAACCTCTGCCTTTGTTTCTTTGCCTGCTCTCCTCTGTGAGCCAGTTGAGACAAGAAGCTCTCCATCACCAAAACATGCAGTGTCCATCCCTGCAGCACCTCAGTCCCTGGGGTATCACAACACTGGGGACCTGGGGGCCTTCACCTGAGACAGATCAGTGAAAACAGCCAGTCACCCCCGGGACAAACCCATACCTGTTTGCTTCCACCTAAAAGGGCTGATGGGCCATTGCATACCCTGACTGGATGGCCAGCTGCTGGGACACAGCTCCTCTTCCAGTGTTCCACCAGCGCGAGTTTTCTGGGTCCAGTATGAACCTTGCCAGCTAAGGAAGCTAAGAAGCTAAGGCTTCTTCCTTACCCAAAAATGAAAGGCCAGTGGTGTTCTGAATCATTTGTCTAAATAATAGATATTAAGAAATTGATCTTGGCCTTCAAAGATGAAATCTCTAGGATACAATTATCCAAATGAATTATGAGAGAACTGGGGTGATGTTCCCAGTGTGCCTCCCACTGCCAAGGAGTAAGGGTAGGGAGGATGGCTCAGGGTATCCATCTCATCACAGTATCTATTGCTTTATGCAATTTACTGTTTCTTTGAACATCCAGAATTAAATGGGAACAGAAAAAAATTATGTAAAAAAATAGCTTTACACTATGGGACTAACTACAGCAAAGCATCTGTGCTGTGCTCCGTCTGAAAACGTAGTCTGTCTTCATCATACTGAGCATGGGCCAAGCAATGGGAGTTTGGATGGGGTGGCTCTGCTTTTGTGAGAGAAACCCTGGCTCACGAGACAGGCACAAGTGTGTGCCGTGTCCTGTGTCTGTGGCAGAGCTCCTGGGGTGTGCTGTGTCCCAGGGCAGCGCTGATCCTGCGATCCCACAGACCCAGCTGGGACACAGACACAGCACTCGGCTCGGGTGGGACTGCAGAGCCACGAGGAGGTGGAGCAGAGGAACAGGCTGCACTTGGGACTTCAGGGGCTGCTGTGCTCCAGGACAGAAAGGCAATAAATCACTCTCAGACATCTCTCTGTTATGCCAGCTGTGGCGATTTAACAGGAGCAAGGAGAGGGATAGCAAAGGGGTAACGTGACTCTGGGACAGAAAAGCTGCTGTGGCTGTAGGGCCATAGGCACAAAAAAAGGCAAGAAGAGAGTTCTTTCTGAACGAGAAAGGGAAAGGAAGGACTGTAGTTGTCATCACTTTAATATTAATGTCTAGATCCAAACTGCCAACAACATATTTTGGAATAACTCTTCAGTGGGGACTGAATGTCCCAGGGGAATGAGGTGTTCAGTTTGCAGAATGACAGGAGGTTTTATCATAACAACACCTGGAATAACAGTTCCTGTCGTGTTGGCCAGAAAGAAATGCTAAACAGAGGAGGAGAAGCCCACTGGATTTCCAGATGACTTAACCATCTGACTTTTCATTTCTGCACCTATAACATCGTACCTCCAGAAAACAGGGATTTTACAAGAAGCTCATTTTACCAGAGAAACAGCCAGCTCTCATGAAATGCACTGTTCATTACCTGTCTTCATCAGTGCCCAGTGAAAGCAAAGACAGAATTCCCAGTGACCTCAGTGCACAGGATCATGCACCACAGCCTGATCCAAAGACAACAAAAGCCAAGGGAAGGTGCTCACTGAATTCAGCAGATTTCAGGTTAGGATCTCAATCATTCATCACTGTACATAAGGGAATTTTTCCATTAAAATGGAAATAAAATATCTTTCCCCCATATCATCAGGGGGAAGTCATGGCATAATTGATGAAAAGGCAAGTTAGAAAAATTATGATGTCTTTCAGTGAGGAGGAATGTTATCTTGGAAACCAAAGCTCTAACATGAAACATCCATAAGCAAAGCATTTGAAAAGAGACTCGATTGTAATCACATGCTAAAGAGAAGGAGCAATAAAGACCAAGCCCCTCCTTGCTGACTCAGAGAGGAAACTGTGGCGAGGGTACCACAGTATTATTTATTCCATGCTTAACTGCCACATACACAGTTGTCACCTAAATAACATCTTCCAAGCAACTGACTGTCTCAGCACTCAACTGCTTTGTTGGAGGAACAGATGAATAATTAATAATTAATACCAAACCCAGAGCTACTACAGTGCCAGAAGAACTACAATAGGAAGAATGAAGAGCTAGGGAATGAGCAGGAAAATGGAGCTGTGTCTCAGCACTTTACTTTTTCTTATATTGCATCTTCAGTCATATTTTTTCAAATAAGATACAAATCTTAACTTATCCTACAGCTTTACATAAAAGACCAGTATTTGTGATATGGCCTCTGGGTCTAACTTAGTCACAAAGGGCAGGGGTTCACCAATTTGCAGCATTTGCCCTCTAACCACCCTGTGGTGTTCACAGCTCCATCTCCAGCACTCCTCAGTCACTGCTGTCTGGGTGACTGGGGCACAAAGTCATGGAGGTCTTAAAAGGAATCAGTGCAGAACACAAATTTTGTACCAAAATTTTTCGGTGGAATCTCCGCACAGGAGATTATACTGTAAACTCCTTGTGTTCTTTAGAGGCACCACCTCTTGTCAACATGTTGTGAAATGTGGGGTAGGACTGTGAGAGGCAAACCCTGCCCTGCTGTCACTGGGCCAGGCTCAGCCCACCTCATTTGGGGTATTTGCATTCTAACTGGGCCAAAACTCACCAGAGATCCACTGCACTGAAACCCCACGTTCTGACCCATGGCCAGGGGACACAGCTCTCCACAAAAACACACTCGGTGCCTTCTTCCCGTGGGGATGCACTGGCAGAGCCACAGAGAGGCAGCAGAACTGCTGCTGAAGCTCCTCTGCCTGGCCAGCACAGACCAGAGACAAGAGCTCACAGCTAATGGAGAAGTTCATTAGGAATAGGAACTAGGTTAGATTAATTTCTTCATAACACTGATTGACTTGGACAACACATTTCACTAACATTTATGCTGCAGGGAAGTCTAATTATGATTTCCCTGAGTGACAGGATAAGATGACACAAAACATGTAATCAGATTTTGAAAGGGCAAATTAGTGCTGTAATTGTCTGATAATTCCTTTCCAGTGCTACTTGAGCAGTTCAATATATACAATGAAATGAGGATCTGAAATTGCCTCAATAAACATCACTCCCAGGACACTGTCACACCTCTGGGTCACAGTTTCCACTGCTTGCAAAAGATAACCTGGAGCTGTAGGTGGCTGGTTTTGAGTGTCCCTGCCGTGAACTTGGCCTGGGTTTGCTCCCATGGAGAGTCACCTGCCAGACAGTGACTGATGCCCCAGGGCAGCCTTCTGGTGTGCTCCTGCTACCAGAGCTTTTACTCCACTAAAGCCTCTGTGCATTTGGCTCTGACATTGATTAAGGGATCAAAGGCACAACTTTGTCACAGTTTGGCAGCAGAAGGGACTCCTGATTCTTAGAGCTGAAGGTATTTTCTACTGAGTGGCTCAAAGGAGGATGTGACTGAGTGGAAGAGCTTCAGACATGTGTGTGTCATCTCCCAGTGCAGACAGACATGTCACCTCCTGCTTTGATTTCCACTGTAACAAAAGCTCTTGTGACTATAGCAGAGGGATGAAAAGAAACATAAATGCAGACAGGATTTAACAGACTTTGAGGGCACAAACCAGCACATGGTTCTCACTGTGCACTGGGGGAAGGACGGCTGCAGAAAGCAGCTTTCTACTGCAACCCTTGTCCTACACATTAAACTCAGTCTGTGTGATCATCAAAGGGAAGATGAGAGGCACCAGTGATGGCAAACTCCATGGACTGCTCATTATGGCCTGAGCTGCACAGAACACCGTGGTTGTCCTTTGGCTGTGGTTCAATTTTAACGCAAAATGGGAATTTATTAAAGAGAACTACAAACTAATTGACCGGGGTAATGTCTCCAAGGGCAGTTCGTGCCCGACGGCAGCTGTCAGCTCAGACCTGGCCCCAGCTGAGGCAGCACAAAGCCAGCAGAGATCCTGGAGGAGGTGGCCATGGCTGAGAGTTCCCTGGTGCCGACCCTGCCCACCTGCTCCTGGCTCCATGGGCAGAGCCGGGCAGGGACAGGGAGCAGCCTCCTCCACCCCCTCCCAGCTGGGGCAGCTGCTCCGGCCGCTCTGCCCAGCCCCAGGATCTCCACAGATCTGCTCCCACCTGCAAAGTTCTGCTGAACTGCCTCTTTGGGTGAGTATTTAAATGCTGCTGCTAAAAACAGCCCTATGGATTTAGTTGGTTTTACATGTAGAAAGTAGAACACTCTAAAATGCACGTGAACTCGGCATGCAGCACCCAGAGTCAGAGCACTTACATGTGATGGTGCCTGAAAAACTGCCCACATCTAGAGGGTTTGGGTATTTCTGACTTGGAAAGATGAAATTTTCCGTTGAATTTATTTTGAAGAGATCTTACTGGATCAAACTGAAATGCTATATGAACCTAATGAGTTACACGCTTCCAAGTACAGATCTGTCTGTGTCCTTGAGGCCAGCCTTTGGTTATCATGGGTTGCAGGGGATTAATATGGAAACTTCCTAATTCTGCTGTGAAAAGCCATCAGAGGAACTGTGTACTATAGAATATATAAGGATTTATTTAGTCCCTCAAGTCCCTTATGTATGTGAGCCAACAGAAGATGGAATAGAAGACTCCATAATATGAATGGACTAAATAAAACGTAAATTATAAAAATAGAAATATAAAAAATATAAATATGAATAATAAAATTCAAGGGTGAATGTGTGATTCTCACTGATGGTTCCATAACAATAAGTTCAATCCAGCAGGGCTGGCCCAAGGCTGGAGGGGAGGGTGTGCTGTGCCAGGCTGAGGCAGAGCTGGGCCCTTCGTGCTCCATCTCTGGCAGGGAGTGCCTCTAGAACAGACACACGATGCAGGTGCCCCCAGAATTCCTGCCCTCTCCACAGAGCCGTTTTCCCTAATCCACAGATTCTCTTCCACCAAAGACTTTTCTTTTCTGGCAGATGTTGAACAGATGCTTTTTATTATAAACAGATGGGAAAGATTTTTCAATTACCAATTATTCAAAGAGACAAAGAGGCCTGTTGCCTAACTTAGAGATGATATTGAAATAATATTTATACACATTCAAAAAATAACATTGAAATAATATTATCAATCTGGATTATATTCAAATTATGACTCTGTTTGTCATGTTTGAAATGTTATCCTATGCCAGTCTAGTCCAAGAGACAGGAGCTATCTGGAGCAGACGGGAGGTGCAGATCCCCAAGGGATCCCACCACTCTGATCCACAATTCCAGGTTCTGCAGGAGGGTCTGTGAGGCAGCACAGCCACTAAACTGCCTTTGCAGCACTGTTGCCTCCAGTAATCAATATTAATTACATAAAAAAAATTTGAATTCGTTTTAATAAGCACTGACTTGAGTGTGAAGAGGAGAGAGAGAGAGGAGAAAAGGTCATAGAACAACTAGAAAACCTCAGTCAAGGGGGAAGTCCCAGTACCTTGCCAAGCTCACCCAATACGCTCACAAGGTCATAGTGAAGGAAGCCAGAATTATCCAGTTAGAAAAATTCAAATGTTCTAAGTTTTCTTTATGTTGCCTCTTTTGAGCATTTAAATCTCGTGATTAGAAGTTGATCTAACATTAAACGAAGATTTGTTTGCTCATTAACCTAGGTGATGGAGTGGAGAAGGACAGCAATTTACCCACACAATCCTCAGAGAGCTCAGTGATTTTATAAAGCTTGTCTTACAGCACTGCCTTTTGCAAGCTTCTCCAGAGAAAATCTTCCATCTCACAAAACAAGTCTCCAGCCTGGATAACGCTCAGACAGGGCACAGAACTAAAGCTTGTTCAGAAGCTAAAGCAGTAATACAGAATTCACTGTACTTTCAGCATTTCCATTCTTGCCTCTGCTATTGTTTGGAATATTCTGAGGAGGGAAAAAGGTCTTACATTTTCCTGTAACCTTTTCATGAACAGGCCTGTTACCATCATTCTAATCTTTCAGTAGTATTTAAGCCCTGTAAGGTTTTTACAGGCATTGAAAATTCTTCCTTCCCCCCAGCACTACTGGTGGCAAAAGCTTTGTGTGACCAAAGGGAAATCACAGAAAGGAACCAGTCATTTGGTGCCCAACCATTCCCATCAATGCCTTCAGCAACTGTAACTGTTTGATTTTTAGCAGATTTCTTTTTCAAATATTAAACATGAACAGATTTTCCTCTTAATTCCCATTTGATAGCAGAGGGGATTCGTATGAAAGGATATTCCTGGAGATTCAAATGAGCTGTTAGAAATGATGCCTCATGAAGTGTTTAGAAAACATACAAACAATGTGCATTCTTTGGGTTTCTTTGTCAGGGCAGATGCAACAATAGACCTCAGGAAAGATGAGCAGATGTTATTCTGCACACTCTTCATTTCAGAGGCTTTAGAAATTCATGAGGTCTTTTGTAGGTTTTATGAATCTTCTAATAACAGTGCAGCTGTTCCATTCAGAACCCAGAGTTGTCCTCAGACATTTATTTGCATCTGCAGATGCCGAAGGAATGGCCTTGTTCGACAGGTTTGTGAGATGTTCTCTCCAAAGGCCAACGAGGCTGTGCCTGTGAACTCCTCATCTCTCCCTCCTCCCGTGGCCTGGGCACTGCTGTCCCATGGCTGCAATCCTCTTCGGTGTTGCACTGGCTCCATCCCTTTGGTATAGAGATGCCAATGACTGTTCAGCTCCCTTGGAGCATTCCCACTTTCGACGTGGGCAGCTCTAGGATTGTTTTCTGATTTTAAGGAAAGAATCACTGAAGTTGTCAACAATAGCACAGAAACCCATTTGCTGTCACACACAGGTGTGTTCTCATTACATTCTGGTCAGGCAAGACAGAAATCCCATTGCAGATGGTTGTGCTGGAAAATGTGGGTTTGATGAGCAGTCGCACCGTGCTGAACCCGCTGGGATTGCTCCGAGCCAAGCTGTTCTACCCTCCTCCGACAGAGCCCCATTCTCCTGGGGCGGGAATGTCCAGATGGAAGAGTTAGATCTTTGCTCATTCTCCATTTTTGTTGGCTCACCTTGCATTCATTTTAAATTCACTGAAGGGTTTGTTTAGCTCTTTATTCTCTTCCTAATCTTGAAAAATGTTCCTTTAATCTTACTCCTGTAGTTACTGCTGTAGCAATTGGATGGTCCCCAGAAGAAAACCAGACATTTCCCATATTGTGCCTGGCTACTCTCCAAAAGGTAGGACAGCGCCTCACAAGCTTCTGTCCCTGATCTGTGGTTTGAAATGCACCTCAGTTACCTTGAGTGTGCCTTGAATGTGGCAAATCACCTCTCTAGATGCAAAGCATCAGTGCCAATTCATCAGATACAGGAACCATGCAACAGAATTCCTTTGGCACGTGGTAATGTCAGTTTACTTTAACAACAGAAACATTTATTTCACCAAAAACATTTACAGTTTGCATTCAGTGTATTTATTCCTCAAATGAGAATTTACCTGCTCTGTGTGTTAAGCACTGGCAGTAGCAGCGTACAGGCAAATACTCACTAATAACTGTGAACTGAATTTGATATTCCTGAGCACAGAAGAAAACATAGTTTAGTTGACAGAAGGAGTTGCTTTGAAAAAAAATGCTGAGGTGAAAGAGGTTTGGTTTTGCCTTGGAAGACAAAATGACAATGCTTCACTTGGAGTAAGAGCAAAATGAGCCTGTAATTGCTGGCCTGTGGCAGCACTGAAGCATCAAACTTGGGACGGGATTAACTCCTCCAGGGTCATCTCCCTTCAAAGGAGGGACAGACTTTAAGAATAAAATGTCTCACAGAACAATTAAAATTGTGGTTGGGCAGTTCCTCACAGGCTCTTAATGTAAAGACAAACACACTGAGTGTTAGTGCCCAAGAAATCTCACTCTGGTTTCCCCAGAAAACTTTTTCTGGAATTAAAAAGCAGGACGGCAGAGTGCACAAAGGAAGCCCCAGTTCCTGTGCCTCCTGGAGAAGGAAGCTGGGACAGCCTGATGATTAAAAACAGAAGAAAGAAGTGGAACAACAGAAAAAGAGCAGGAGCTGGGACTTCAGCTGGGGCCTGATCAAAGAGCCAAAGCGAGTCTGGGGGCTGCCAGGGGGCAGATCCACACTCTTCCTGCCTGCCTGCCAGTGAGTCAGAGATGATTCCCACCCCGTGACACTGCCACTGGCACTCCCTCACCTCACCAGCCCTGAGCGAGTGGGTTTGGCTGTAGATTTATCAATGAGAAATTGGGAAAAGCCGAGCTGCCCTGCAGGTGACCGTGCAGGTCACAGCTGCCCCTGTGTCAGCCCAGCAGCCACAGCTCTGCCTTCAGCTTGCCCAAAGATCCCCCTGGGGAGCCCATTGCAGACACAATTCCCAACAGCCTCTGCAGCTACAGAGATCCAGAGGAAACGTGCTAAAGGAATGAGAGGAAACAACTAATACTGCCTATTTTCCTCGATCTCCTGCCCAGAAAAGCAAGCTGCCAGGTGGCACAGTGGACTGTGCTCTTGAGGCTGATGTGCAGCCAGGAAGGACTGACATACCACTGTCTTGTGTTCCCCTGAATCCCAGTGGAGACTGGCTGAAATGGTAAGTGTTCTGATCAACATTTACTTCATGATTACAGAATAAAGGAAAACACCTTTTCTTTCTCCTCTAAAGACAATGCCTGCTCATTAGAGTTTGGGATGTCAGTATATTTTCCTAACTCAGGCTGCAGCACTGTATATGGAATTGCTGCTAATAGCTTTTATATCTAATTATTTGAAGATGCTTAGGCTAATGAAGTTTGAAGAGACTGAGGTGGGAGCTGAACAGCTGAGCTGCCTCTTGGCAGGTCCTGTGCAGAGACCAGGAATTTAAGGAATGACACAAGCAATGGTTTTCTGTGTTCAGAAATTTGCACCAGCTTTTGTGGACTGCTGGGCCCCCTTCCTTTACGTGCCACCATCACCAAACACTTTGCAGCACTTGGAGAGGACAAAGTTGACCTGTGAGGTTCCTGTTAGATCCTGTTGGTGAGGGAATGCTTCCAGAGCCCAGGAGGAGCAGGGAATGGTGGGCAAACAGGTGCTCTCCTGCAGATCTGCACTTGCTCCTGGGCTCCTCAGCCCTGAGGTGAGCACACTCCTGTTGTACCTGCTTCTTTCAGACTCTCCAGGGAGTTCTGTGCTTGAGGAGAGAATGTTACAAGAGAACTGAGACTCCCCTTCTCCAAATACACTGGAAAATACCTCAGAGACATTCCTCTGGACGCAGAACAGGACCCAGCCTGGGATGTTCTGTGTATGCAACTCTTGAATTTGCAATATAATCTAAAGGGAAGTCTGAAGGCATCTCCAGGCAATACAGGACACTGTTCCCTAAACCAGGCTGGCAGTGTTTCAGCTATAATATAAGAAGGTTACACATTCAACCTCTGACCCAATTAAAGGTGCCAGTAATCAATGAGAATACCACAAGCAGAAAACTGTCAGCCAATCTATCACCAAAACAAGCACCAACCACATCAGGCTACTTTAAAAATATCAGGACCTAATAAAAACAATCTCTCAAACCTGAGGCCAATGACAAAGAACCCCCAGCTGAGGCAGTTCAATATCCTGCAGCGCTGGCCCAAGCCCTGGCACAGGGACTGCCCTGTAATCCCTTCTTACCAGAGACAGATGCTGCCACTGCCCACCTGGGGGAAGCAGAAGGAAAAAGGAAAATCAGGAATCTCAAAAATACCTTTACTTACATTTAAAACCCCCCAGGTAATATTACCTTTATGCTTCCAATGCTTTTTTTTCTCTCTTTTTTTTTTTCTCCTCTTTCTAAGAATTAAATGCTCAATATACTAATGAAAATCTGAAAGTGTTTGTAGCTTTAAAGGGCTTTGTCCTGCCTTTATTTCTGTGTAATAAGTACTGGCAAAGCTACTCTGTAATTTTGATTAAAAAAAGTAATCTATAAATAAACAACTGTGGTTGATGAAGCAAAACTGCATTTCCAGCAGAGGCATACGCTCAGCCACAGAATAATAAAGAAACAAAAGGCTTCATCCAGAACTTTCCAAAACATGTTGTCACTGTGCCTGGGGCCTTCAGCTGCTGGCTCGCAGTGCTGGTGCCTTTGCAGCCAGCCCCAGAGGATTCCCCTCTGCAGGGCAATCAGACCACAGTGCCTGGGCTTGCAAGGAGCTTATTTTTATCGTTCCCTTTCCTTTCAGACTCGTCACCCCAGAGGCCCGTCCTGCCCTCCTGGCACAGGCTCTGCCTGGCACTGGTGCCACGGCTGCTCCCCACGCTATTCTGAGACTCAACATTTTCTCCAGAGAACGCCTGAAGGAGTCAGTGAGGCGGCTTTCCCTCTCTGATCGTGCTCCCACATGGATGCACTCGGAGTGGGTAACCTCAGAGAGGAGGGCTCCATCCAGTGTCTGCTCGATGAGTTCCTGAAAGCTCTGCTCGCCTCTGAGTTAAGCCTTGGAGCCTCAGGCTGTGCTCCCACTCCAGGGGAGAGCCACACTCTCCAGTACCAGAACCAGGAGTAACTGGTAACGACTGGAACAGATTTCTCAGCGCAACTCTCAGCTGGTTTGCCTGGACAGGCAAACATCCTGGCTGATCCCAGGTATGTCCCAGTCTGTGACAACACTGCTGCCAGCAGAGGAACACTGGAGAAGAGTATTTATCAACATGAAAATGCCCCTTATTCTTTGTTCCACCGCACAAAATGTAGGTTGCATCTGAAACTGTTCCGTGCTGCTGGAATAGGTGAAAGGAACCTCCTTTGTACTGCTCATCTCTCATGCACAGAGTGTTAGCACGTACAATTAGATGTGACATTTGGGTAAATATTGCTTGTGTTGAGATAACAGCCCCAGCACTCGGGAAAGAGCAGTTAATGGGAAAGGAAGGGGAACAAAGCTCTGCCCAGGCAGACTTCTGCGCTGGCAAAAGAAACACACAAGTCTGTGCTTTATCATTTTTACCTCCCCCCAGACTAAACTCCTGATATCTTACCCGGTTTTAATTACTCAGTTTCTGTCAGTATTAGTCTTAATATTCAGCATTAACCTGAATTCTCTGGCATCTCATAAACCACCAACTTATCCCTGATTTTAGTATCCTGAATCTCTGACTTTGTATAAATTATAAATAACTTTAATACTCATATTCACTAATTTAATGCTGAATAGCTCAATACGAAACACAGTCTGAGAATGGGGATGTTTCTATTAAAAGTATGCATGAAGACAAAATGAAAATGCAAAACTATTGCCTGTATCAACAGATTTGCTGCTCGGCACCATATTGTGTTAAAGGTTGTGCACTCTGACAAGATCATTCTATCACCAAGGGTTGGACTGTCATCCCTTCTTGCTGGATGGGAATTTACACCCTGGGGATTTTCTGCCATTAGTTACAGTTGGGTTATTCACAGCACAGAGGCTCTGGGCATCGGCTCTGCTCACATCTAGGTTACTGGGGCTTGCCTTTAAGGTCTTCTTAAAGAACAAAAGATACAGGTTGCTGTCAATTCTGAACTGAAAACTGCTTTACTTTATTTTTTAAAGTGACACAAAGCAGGAGTATTTTATCTGCATATTAAGCAAACGCCCAAGCTTTCCCCAAGGGTACCCAAATTAACCTGTGTGTGAACAATGTGCTGTTTTGATCACTCCCAGCAACTGGTGCTCAGCACTGAGCGCTTCAGGAAGGGACATGACCCACTCCTGGTCCAGGTGGGAGGAAGGGACAAGGGGCACCACTGGAGACAAGCCCTGGACTGAGAGGAGGAGCAGAGCGTTGCTGGGGTTGTGCTGTGGCTCGTTGCCTTGCCCCCCCTCCCTGAGAGGCTGAACTGGCTCCTGCTGTGAGGCTGCTGGGACAAGGGGCTGCCTGGCAGGAACCACACTGTGTAACAGTTCCAGACCAGCATCTCCCTTGGTGACTGCTTTAGATATTCTCAAAAAATCAGTTTCAAAGCATCACTTAAACACCATCTGGACAACACACTTATTCACAGAATACGCAAACGTACAGCTATTCAAAAGTGATGCAGCCAAGAGAGATTAATTAATTAAAGGCATTATTTCCTTTGCAGCATACACCCAAGAAGGCATTTTTGCAAAGCTCCTTACTGGGGACATTCTGCAGCACTGCCATATAAGTTTATTGCTCTAAATTCTTTCAGAAGACTGGTTTTGGTAAAAATTAGCTATGACTAGACCAGTGCTTGGAGGCACAGTGTGACCCTCAGCAGGAGCAGGGCCCTGCAGTGCTGCTGTGTGTTCCCAGCATGCAGGGCAGGGCTGCTCCCTCCTCCTTCCAGTGTGCCTGGGAGTTACTGCTTGCACCAAACCCCTGTGGTGGGAACATGGAGCTCCCACGGGGGACATTCTGACCGTGCAGCTCACGAGTGGAGCTTTAGCCGTGGAAAACACGCATCAGCTTTTCAAATGGGAGAGTGGTTTATGGTTTGGAGTGTTGCTGTAACATACAGTCACCCACAAAAAGCCCGTGGTATTTCTGGTATGCAGGCTCCTGGAAGGAGCACCTTTATATCTTCCTAATCAAAGCTTCAACAAGCATCCTCTCTAAGAATGTAACTTGTATTTCTGCTTAATTAGGGTCCTTCCAACCCTCTTTCAGATGCAGACTTTACAATCCAGGCTGCCTCTGTTTTCCAGAAGCTATGAATTTGACTTTTTTTCTGTTTTTAAAAGTGAGTTCCAGTGCCCCTGCCCCTTTAGCTCCAGTTGCTGAGATCTCTCTCAGTCACAGCCTTCCTGGCTGTCATTCCCAGCCATCCTTCCCAGCCTCCATCCCTGCAACTGACTGTGAAAACCTTTGACAACCAACTCCTTCATTCCAAGTGCAGATTTCTCTCTGACCCTAACATCAACCAGTACCACAATCATGTATTGATTTTAATTTATAAGGGAAGGAGAAAATTACCTAAAGGAAAAAAATACATCCTCGTAAAATTTTATTTCCTTCTCCCTAGCTCCCTTCCTAATTAAATCTAAGCCCATAAACATTAACAGAGAAGGCCTGGTGTCAGAACACATAAGTTCAAGCATATATTATCACATGCATAAACTGTAGGTGTTTAAAAGTCTTAAGATTTTTGCTGTTAAACCTGGCCCTTTGGAATGTGGGGAGCCCTGAGCACTGTGAGCTGGTCACAGTCATTTCATGCCAGGGCTGAGGACACTGGGGACGAACCTCCATCAGAAGTGCCTGTGCATTTTCAAAATGCTGATCTTGGGATCCTTCACCAAAGATTCTTAAGAAAACTGATCTGTCATGTAAGAAGATGAAATCTAATTTATAATTCTTGCTTTTCACTTTAGAGAAAACTGTTCTCTGAGTGTAGAAGCAAACACAGTGATTTTTTTCAGAGAAGTTGTTCCCACCAGCTTTCACACTGCAGAATCCTTAATGGCCACTTGATGAACTTGCAACTGAAGGAGTTTAGGATTAAGATGTAATTTCATTCTGTTTTGAGCTCAGGATCATTATGGGGTTTCACAGATGACCTGAAATGTTTCTGAACTCTCACCAGGGAGTCAAAGCAGCACTTTCTGCAAACCCCTGAAGAAGCTCTTACTGAGTCCCGTCAGCAGCCACGGTTAACACGCACTCCCATTTTCAGCCGATTTGTCTCTGTTTAGAAACTTGCCTGTGCAGACCTTGGCCGTGGCACAGCTCCAGCACCATCTGCTCCCATGTCTCCAGAGCAAGGCAGCGAGCAGCTCTGACAACTGAGGCTGGAACATACGGAGCGTTTATAGCACGGAGCCATTGCACACAAGTAGGCCTTGAAGGAGGGTGAGATGGTTTGGACTGTCCTTTCACATTCATTTCAGTATCTTCTGCTGTTTTGGGTGAGTACATTGGCAGCTGAGCTTAAAATTCAGCAAAAAGAAAATAAATCCTTGATGTTTCTCTAAAGAAACAACACACATGTTTTCGAGCTTTGACTTTGTGTGGAAAAGGACAAACAGGGCAACAGAACCACTATTTTTAATGCTTGAATATGTACTTCCAAATTCTTTTGGTACAGAAAATAATTTGAACAGTTACAGAAGGTTAGGGTTGTGCAGAAAGGAGCTCTCCTGCCCTGGCTGTGGCTCTGCATTCAGCAGAGGGAAGGGGGGACTGTCTCAGCACGGCCACCTTGCTGTGCAGCCTGGGGAATCCAAGTGTGGTTACAGAGTCCCTGCTGTGCACAGAGCGGGAGGGAGCTCCAGGCACCCAACACACCCCCGGGCCAGGCCAAGCCAGCTGAGCCGCTCCTGGAGCTGTCACTGACAGCGCCAACAAATAAAGCCCTCCCTGTCCCTTACCATGTGCCCACCCCGTGCCCAGCCCTGCCCTCCCAGGAGAGAACCATGGCTTGGAAAGGATGGATGATGCATGACCAATTGCAGCTCTGCCCTGCCCGGCGCCCTGGGAACACCAGGGTTGTTCTTCAACAACTGCGCTGGAATGTGCCCTCAAATGTCAAGTTTAAGAGCAGGAGAATGGGAGAATTCACTCCATGTGAGAGAGATCCATTCTATTTGCTCTTTCAGAGCTTCTTCCACAGCATTTATTGACTGTGACAAAAACATTGCTTGGATTCTCCCAGAAAACATATGACCTCCAATAGTAAAAGGGTTGTTTCTTCTACAGCGGCCACTGGTATCTCAACAGTGATCCTGGGACTTCCATGGACATTACCCCTTTAGCTCAGTTGTTATATCTGATGATTTGACAGCATCTGGAGGAGTCTGGTAGCAAGGAAAGACAGTGCTGCCAGCCTGGGGCAGATATGGCAGCTCTGTGAGCACCTGAGGGCTCAGCCTGAGCGCTCCTTTGCACCACAGAAATACTGTACCCAGCACACAGGCCTCCAAACAGCATGGGGGATCTGCTCTAGCACAGAATTAGATAGGAAAACAGGGAGAAAGTTGTGCATGTGAACTACCTGTGTATCTGATCCCCACTGTTGAGTTTGGCCAAAATGACTGGGAATAGGGAGCAGTGAAAAACCTGTCAGGATTTACAGGCTTCTGGACCAGCTCCATTCTGTAATCATTTCAAAGCTCCAAGTAAGCAAGAAAGGACAAATGAACAGCTCTGACAACATACTGACTGACAACGTGTTAACATTTTTAAAGCACTCCAAGGGCGCTTTCCAAACCGGCTTTGGAAGGTGAAAGAAATGAACAGAATGTGGTGTGTGCAGCCAGAAGCACCGTGTGATGGCAGCTCAGCGATTCTTCTGCAGCACTGAGCATGCTTTGATTTGCAGAAACTCAAACAATCTGTCTCCGAAGAAACAGCTCCAGGATGTTGCGACAGGAAGGAAATGTACTGTGTAAATGCTGGAGCATCCCATGGAACGGAGAGATGGTGTGGCTAAGGAAAACTGCTTAGGAAATGCTTAAGGAATACACATGTGTAAAGGACAGGGTTGATATGCTCTGAAAGCTGAAATTACAAGAAGACATATATCTGTCACACTGTGTCCATTACAAAGTCACCCAACTTGTCACCTGGCTTTCCTGATTGCTTTGTATCACCTCCCTGTCAACAGCAAGGGAGCACAGGGATGATAGAAATTTGATTCCAGCATGGGAATGGGTTAAGTCTACAGCACTGTTTAGTTACACAGAACGACCAGCCCAGGCAGTTCCTCCCTGTAGCACCCCAGCAGCCTCAGGATAAGGCCTCACACCTTCCAGGCACGTTATCAGCAGCCACAGCAGCTCAGCTGTCCGGGAAATGTGCCCATGTGGAAGGATGACCAAGCGAGCCCTTGTGCAGCACCAGGCACTTGGTCAGCCCTGGGGTCACTGCCAGAGGGGCACAGCAGGAGCACACAGCAAGGCAAAGGGAAGCTGTCCCTGCAGGACCTGCAGCCTGGTCTGTGCCACGCTGCTCTGCCAGCACTGACACCAAAACCTGCCTTCTGACAGTCACACACTGCACACTCATGGCTTAAACACACACTGAACACTTAGGGAGTACTCAAGTGTGTCACAGAAATCTGTCACCTGAAGGGCTCCACTTGTCTAACCGTGGGGCCACCATGAATTTGGGAGGCTTGATTTGAAACACCACTTGATCCACTGGAAAGGCATACCCCAAATGCAGTGTATGCAGCCACACAGCTCTGATGCTGCCACACAGCTCTGATGCTGCCTTGATGAAGAGCTCCTGCTGTGATATACTGGGATTTCAAATCCAAACTAAACAAGAATTACTGTGTTTAGAATAGTTCATATGAGTATTCCATGTGCTGCAGTTTCTGTACCACTGAAGACATCCAGCCCTAACATGGAAATTGTCAGAAAACAAGAGAGAATATGTGAATACTTTTTGCAGCATCCTCATCTACTTTGTACACAAAAGTGACACCTCTCTGTTTTCCACCCAGGAGTCTGTGATGGACCTGTTCCTACTCTTTGAATCCTGGTGAACAATATCCCTGTTTCTGGTCTGTTTGGGCTACTGTACAAGTATTCGCGTGCTGATGATCACTTTCAATAAACAATGAAATCCTAACATGTCAATTCATTCATTCATCATTCATTTCCTTTTCATTACCAGTCACAAGACATTATTCCATATATAGTTGTGATTACTATTTCATAACATTTTTGTTTTGCACTTACATAAGGAGTCCTGTTTAACCAGGCATGGCCTACACACTGTGTTGGAAGCAGCACATGGAAGAGTGAGAGTTCTCCGTGGAAGCTCTACTCTGTTTGCAGTGTGAGCTGGTGGTGCAGATGTGCCAGGGTACCATCACAAATGGGCCCCTCACTGTGCCGCAGTATTAATTTTTATGTTTCATTCACCAGCACTGAATTCAGGGAATAACGTCTCCCAGGGGCTGCCCAAGTTACTTCCTACAAGCAGAGCAAGAAGGAGCAAAGAGCAAGCGCTTCATGAGCAGTTCCATGGCTTGCCAAGGCCCGTCCTCTCTGCATTCCCAGAAAGGAACTCAATTCTGTGGCCACGAGCACTGCTCTGGGAATGCTCAAATGGGACCATTTTGACTGTCCTAAGGAAAACCCTGAGCCTCTTCTAAGTGTTGAAGCTGCATTCAGCAATGGTGTCCAATGAAAAGGGCATTTATCTACTTTAGGCACCAGTCAAAGCCCATAATTTTTCCTCAGCAAATTTCCTATTGATACATTCACAAGAGCTTCCCCACATCAGTATTTTCGACAATGCTGCTTCTACTACCAGAATAACAAACACACTCATTTTTGCTCTTCTGAGGGTTGCAACTACAAATTTATTCTCTCTCTTAAACTGTCAGTAATATTTCCCTGGAAGTGTTTTCATCCTCTGGAATCTGGCTGCCATCCTCTGAGATGAGAAATGAGGGAAAACCACCCGTTCAAACTCCCTGAAATCACTGACTTGGTGAACAGTTTTCAACCTGTGTAAGTAATGATAGAACTTCAAAATCACTTGGCTTATCCCCCTGCCCAAGAAACACGCAGAGGGTGAACTTTTCTACTTCTGTACTACCACCACCCACACATTTAGAGACAACACTTGACTCAAACTCTCACAAACATCTAAGCAACAAGTTTCTAACACCCACATTGTGCTAACAGAACCAGCAAGAGGGGAGGCAGGATGAAATCTCTCTCCGGAAAAAGGAGGCACTGATACTCTGAGCAGGGTCTGAAGTCCACATGCCCCCATCCCAAGGTTCAGCTTGGCTTGGCATGGCTTTTGCAGTACTCAGGAGCATTTTTTTACATTTTCTTGCTCATTATACATAAAAGGCATCTTAGGGAAGCAGGAGAGTTCTGGAATCCCTTGGGAAACATTCTGGTGGGTTATGTAGGAATTTTAAGAGGCGAGTCAAGCCAATCTGAGCAGTAACACCTGAGAGTGCCACCTTGTGTCAGTTCCAAGGGATTCAGGAGTGCGAGCTGAGCACCAGATCTTGTGGCAGCTTCAGGATGGCTCTACTGAGCCAGAAGCACCACATAGAAATTCAGATTACATTTGATGGATTGACTGATTGTAATCCAGGTATTGCATGAAGTGAACAGTGAGTCACATCTCTGTCAGCTGACAGCCTATACACACGGCAGCCTCCTGCACTTGTGGGAAATGGTGCCAAAACAATAAAGAGGCAATTCCAAGACAAGCCAAGTCAGACCCAGATCCATATTTAGCTTTAAATTACAGAGTAGCAGGAAAAAATGCCAAGTTGTCAGCTTTTTACACTTTACTCCATGGAGTGCTGACAGGAAGCAAGGCGGCGTGGCTGGAAACCAAAGTCAGGGCAGAGGGCAGAGCAGGGGCTGAAGAGAGACAGAAAACACAAGGCTGGGCTCAGCAGAGTGGGGCAGTCCGGGAGCTGGCAGAGGTGTCTCTGAGAGCACCACCCGGGTACCCGGGGGTCCCCTGGGTGGGGGGTCCAGGCAGAGCCAGCCCAGGGCTGTCAGTCTGTCAGCACCCCGGGCAGGGGCGGCTGGGAGCCTGTGCCACACCAGCCTGGGCATGGCTGAAACCACCAGCAGCCACAAGAGCCAAAGGGACGTGGCTTTAGACAAGCAGAGCTAATGAAAGGACTCAAGGAGTAATGTAAAAAAGATAAATGAAAAGAGCAAAATTAAGCAGAAGACAACAATACAGATATTTAAACTTCATTTACAATTTACTTTATATTAACACACATTGGTACTAATCAAGTGTTAATAGAACTATTGATAGAACTATCCATTAATGCCATATTACTGAAAACCACAACTGTGCAACAGAAATTATTCCCTGTTTTAGGATCACTTAAAAAATTCTATATTTACAAATCCACATTTTTAAAGGGTTACTGGGGACTTTATCACCTCTGTCCCTTTGTGTCAACACCCCCAAAGCTTAAAATAACCCTGAGGTGACCAGACAGGATGAAAACCATTCAATCCAGTGGCAGAGTGCAAGGGGTAAACCACAGACACCACCAGGTCTAAGCTCTGTGTCAGGGCCACCAGCACTGCTGAGGGACCTGCCCAGGGACACACAGCAAGGCCTGTGATCAGCACAGCTTGAGCAATGCCCAGGCAGAGCTTGAACTTCAGAGCACTCAGGTTCAATATGGTTATTTACAGTCCTTCAAACAGCATATTCCAAGCATGCAATTAGCATGAGTCATTAATCCTCCCATCCCCTGGGACAGCACAGTCAGGTCTCTGGGTTTCACATAAGGGAGTTGCAGTAGTCGTACACCTTGATAAGAAGAAAATAAAGTAATTTTTAAAAACAGCTTTTTTTTTATTCTTTAGCCACGCAGCTACTGAAAAACACACAAGCCATGGCTGGGTTTGAAATCTGCATTCCCACTCGTGAGGGCATGGCCCACAGGCACCCCAGAGCAGCACTTCATGCAGGGTAGAGAGTTCTGTACCTGAAATGGACTCTGCTCTGCAACCCTGATGTGGTGTCTGCCTTGAGAACCCCTCCCCAGAGCCCCAGTTCTGGCTGGGGCATCACCCCAGAACAGCCCACAGCCCCAGACTGCTGGTTTCCCAGTAAGGGATCCTGACCATCCAACTCCTCTGGGAAGTGTCTGCTCTGTTCTATTGGAACTAAACTCCAAAGATAAATAGCTTATGTGTATGAGTTTGGAAAACAGCCACAAGTGGTTGAACGCTGACCAGGACTGATTTTATTGAAGTACAATTTAAATGGCAAGTTTTTATTAAGATACCCTTTTGATGGTTTTGATTGCTAAGCTTATGCATGTCACGACACACAGGAATCTTCATCTCAGATGAAGCCTCTGGAATTATTGAGATGAAAGAGTAGTAAAAGAGTGCAAGGCTGATGCAGCACTGAAGATTTAGCCCATTGCAAGATCAAGACCATCCAATTAGTACAGGCCCATGCCTACATATAATGAACTCTGAAAATATTTTAAAAAATACCATCAGACATGAGAATGGAAATAGTGGAACATTGTTTCTCTACTCATTTTCCACATTTCATTTATCTTCTCAATTAAGGGTCATAAGCTGTAGCAAATACACAGTTTAAGATCCATCTCATTAGCTCTGTGTACCAGCAGCAACCCTTATGATCATTTGAGGCACTGTAGGAAAAATGTGAGTGATTTGGGAAGGAAAATGTCTTGGATTTTAAAATCTATTTGCCATTTCCACATGAAGCAACAGCTGCTGTGAAAGAGTTTTAATGCTAACTTGATTCTCAGAGGAAAATGTTAAACTCGTCTTTTCAAAAATCCAGTAGAATTGGAGCCCAGCTATGCTATGGAACACAACACGTTTCCCTGTTTCTTTGCCAAATCAGCTGCCGAGGCTTTTGGAACAACAGAAGGAACCCTGTCAGAAGGGGTGAGGCAATGGAACCATTTCCCCCTACTCCCCACAAAATATGGGAGCTGTTTCTCTTTCAGATAAATAGCCCAAACCAAGCAAAAGAATCTGGCAAGGGCCAGGCCGTGGGCAGTGGTGCTTTTCCTGTGCCAGGAGCTCACCCTGAGCCCTTCTCAGCTCTGCAGCAGGGCTGTGCCACAAACCAGGCACTGAACCCAAACACTCAGCTACAAACAAAAGAAATCAGACAAAACTGCCCAAGAGCAGTGTGAATGGAGGTAGGAGAGTAAATCCTCGCTGCAAGTCATCCTGAACAGTTTGCAGCTCAGGAATCCTGCCCCCTTCTTCCCATCCACTGGATCCACAGGGGACACCATGACTTGAATAAACCATGATCTCACGTGCCCTCCTCCTTTGCTGTTGGCCTCAAGACAGAGCTTAGATTCTTTCCAGATCTAGAAGAGGCTCTGATTAATCTTCTACAGATCTTGCCAGACCCCATTTGCACCCACCATCCAGCCCTCATACATGTTATACTGGAAAATCTTTTGACTATATGGAAAAATATCATAGAAAAGAGAGTCTTAGAAACCAGAAAGCCTTGGAAAAAAATGGCAAGTGGAAATGTTTCTATTGTCTTTTGGAACATATGAAATTGCTGTAGTTTGGTACATTCTACAAGCACACTATAGAACTATTAGTCTTGTTAATATGACATCTTGGCATTCTCATTTCCAGTTTCGGTAAGTTATGGTTGTTCTCCCTGCTAAATTCACTCATTCCATTTATCTCTGAGTTCACCTCACTTTTTCACTTGCAGCTTCTTTCTTTCTCTTGCAATAATCCATCTCCATGCATTCCTTCTCCTGGTTACTCTCCTTCTCCTTCTGCATCTTTGCTATTTGACAAATGTATTCAGTTTCCTTTCCTGGTACCACTGTTGAGTTTTAATGCATCTCTCTCAGTCCTGTGTAAAAAGTGCCCTTTCTCTGTTCTGGTGGTCACACACCAGGCATCATGTTGACATGGAACACTGGCCAGCACGGGCCTGGAGGGTTTAAGATCTCCATTCCTGGGCCAGGTGGGCACCACACCAGTTGTGGGGGAAAACTGAAAATCAGGGCCTTGTTCAACTGACCATTCTGTCTCTTGGTGAACATCTTGGAGCCTACAGGAGAGCAAGAGGCATTCACTCTCTTTGGGAGGTTACTGGCTATTTTCCCACTTTGGGAATACATAAAGAATACTGCTTAGTTTGTTGAAAACTCCTCTTGGGAGTTCCTTCCCTATTTTTGGTCCATTATAACCAAGCACATTCACAGCACAGAACTAACACAGGTTAGGATGCCTGACCCTCAGTAAGCCCGGGGGGAAGCCTTGCCCCCAGCCCAGGTGCCAGGCTGTGGCCAGCACACAGAACCCCCCAGCTCCGGGGCAGCTGCTCGGGAGGCAGCAGCACGGCGGGGGCAGCACTCAGGCACAGCAACACCAGCACCACAAGAACCATTTGCATGTCAAATTCACAAGTGAGACATGTGAACAGATGACAAGCGAACATCTTGATTCACACTGTGTTTCTCCTGCTTGTCAGCTCCTGGCAGCCAGGAACAGTCACTCCAAAAAGTGCTAAAAATAACACAGAGCCTGGCCCTGCCTCCAAATTCTTTTTTTCCCTCCAGCTTTGCCATGATATTCTGCTTGATACTGCTAATAATAAAGTTAGCATGGTTCAGGAAACTATTGGTATAATTTTAAAATAACACAAGAAATGCATATTACCTATGAAAAAGGATGAACAGTAACCTCTGGAATTCATTATTACACATCACTGACAACTTTAAATTATATATAGTCATACATCCACCAGGTATGGAATTGCACATGGATACATCACATTTCAGGGGATGGGATTTTTTTCAAATGTAAGATTTGACGCATACTGATAAAGAATAAATTAGAGATTGGAGTTGACAGCAGCCTTCAGTCCTGCTAATGCTTTTTTGATGTCACAGTGAGCAGAGCAGGCAAGAAGCACTTTTGGGTGGACTCAGGGAACCACCCTCTTCCCCCATGCACAGCTTGTTGGTGTGGGGGGTTTCAGTCACTGAAAGGCTCTGTGCTCAGTCCATCATTTCACAACCCCAAGTTAGCAGCCTGCCTGGTTTTCTGTGCAGAGTTATGACTCCTGCCACGCTAGTCTGAATCCCATTGAATACTCCCCAGGTCAATGGGAGGACCTTGGTGGGTGCTTCATTCTGGACACAAAACTGATTTCTACATGCGTAATGAATATACAGACATTGGCTTTGTGTGTTCAGGCCACAGCACATCAGCCACTCACAGAATCCCAGAATCAATCAGGCTGGAAAAGACCTCTGAGTTCATCGAGTCAAACCTAAAGCCATTTTAGAGAGTAGTTTTGTCTTATTTGCAACTCAAAAGTTAAAACAACCAAACAACCAACCAAATAAATAAAGTAAGCCCTTGGTGTTGCCAGCAGTGTTATTCCAGCAATGAGGGAGTTTTAGTGCTGGCTGTGAGACTTCATTTGGGCAGAAAAAATAACATATGAATAAAAACTTCAGAAAAATTGCAATTGTCTCCACCTCAGCAATTCCTCAATATAAAGACAAAGTTTCTTAGAATCTTCAAATAAAATTGGTCTGAGAGGAGCAAAGGCTGCAGGGTGCCTAGGACACCGAGCAGGTTCTTGGGGGAGCAGTGGGAATAACATCCTGGCCCATAAGCAGGTGGAAGGGCAGAAGGGTGTACAAACATCCAGGTGAGCCATGCTGTGAGTCTGGACTGTTTGCTCAGGTGAACTCGAGACAGCATAAAGAAATACAAAAGTACAAAGACTCAAAGATTAATGTGGGCTCTGGCCCTGGCCAGGGAGCAGCGAAGATCCCCTTACTCACTCCCAGGGTCAAGGAGAGTTGGTGAAAAGCTTCCTGAAGATTCATCCCCATTTCTCTGGTGCCACATGACGGGCTACATGAGGTGATCTACACTGGGTTACTTCACACTTTCTCTACAGCCTTTTAAAACTTCTCTAAACCATAATGGTTTCCCCATCCCTTCCTCTCCCTGAGTAAGAGACTCCTCCTTTTGCCACACAGCAAAGGCTCCAGTGCTATCCTGTTCCAATCTCCAGCAGTCTCCTTTCCTCTGCCCATGGCACAGCCCTCTGCTTGGAGCAGGGAGGCCAGGGAGTTGGGCTCTCTCCCCTTCTCCCTCCCTCCCTCTCCTTTGCTTTCCAGGGATGGGACAGGAGCAGTCCCAGGTTCCCGCTGTGACACTGGGTTTGGCTCGTGGCAAACCCTCCACAGAGTCCCCTGAGCCCCATGTGAAGCCTGGCCCAGCCCACGAGGCTCTGCCGGGTTCTGCGGGAGGATAACAATTCCTGTCAGCCACCGTCATGGACCAGGGAGATACACCAAGGAAGCTCCGGAATTACCAGCTGTGAAATAAAATTTCCACTGAATTAAGCCCAATTGATGCTCAGAATTTTTGATAAGGCTCTAGAGCCTCGATGTTCTGCCACACGACACAAAAAACACAAACACATTGGGAAAAATTCAATCAGACAAAACACTGTGTGTTCAAAAACTACAACCACTGAAACCCAAATCCCTGGTAAGAAATGCAGATCAGTAAACGGGAATGTCCTTTTCCAAAAGTGACAAAACGTTATTGAAGTCTGCCGGAGGGAAGCCTGAACTGATCTTATGGTTCAAGTGAATAAACAAGATGCAGATGAACAACGTCTCTTAAACAACATTAATTTAGAAGGCTGATTGTAATTCCAAGTAGGGAAAGGGGTTATCCCAATGCCAGTTGTGCACTGTCAGCTACTGAGTGTAATTAGCATGTAATTAGTGTTTCTATGTGCAAAATTCTTGTCAAAACAGACTTCTAGTTCTTGAAAGAAAATAAGACATAAATACATTGTCATTGTGGGTTTAAATGGAATATCTCCTTGCAGTGAAATATTGTCTAAAATACCACATTTCATACAATGTGTTAAGACACATCCTGCTCTCCACCTGCTGTAGCAATTTCATTTAAAATTATGTGTAGCTCACATATTCTAACAGCAAAGGGACACTGGTCTGTAATCCTGAAGCTACTGAGCATCTCAAGTCCTACCCAGTTCATCAAAAGCAGAATGCTTACAAATTTCCAAGTGCTGTTAAGGATTTCCAAAACAATCTATCAGAAATAATAATTAAATAGCATCAACTAAGTAGGCTGTAGGAGAATATAATGTTATTTCTATTTATGATGAACAGTTCATTAATACAGTAATGAATTAACACAGCAATACAGGGACATACCTGTAAATACTCATTTTATAGCTTTAAAGTATACAGTGAACTAAAAAGCAAGAGAGGAATTCACTATGAACTGCACAACCACTAAAGACTTGTACTGTAAACTTTAAAAGCTACAGTGGAAGTTGGCTTTATAGCTGCTATCAAATTTGATTTCATGTGTATTGCTTCTGCAGCACCATAGGGCGAATATAATGCCAAATTCACATAGTGCCTTTTTTGTTTAATTATGATAATGGTATTATAGACTAATGGCATACGGACAGAAGGGAAAGGTATCAAGAGACTTTAATCTGAATATAATTCTTTACTTATCCTGCTACTCCTGCATCTTTACGCTACAGGTTTATGTTGCCTTGCCTAAAAACGTGCACGAGATACCATGGATTTAGAGAGAACTGGTGACTCCTGAATGCTAAATTAATAGGTGCATTTTGTAGAAGAAAATCCCCCAATACTTCCGACAATAATAAGCAAATCTCATCACTGAAACCACCATGGCTGAAACACAGGGTGATCAATCTTGCCAAGACTCTATTTGTAAATTGTGATCTTTAGACCATATTTTTTTCATGCTGACTGATGAGATTAAAGTAAAGCAATTTGTTCTGCTCTCTGGAGAATTTGGGTACGTGAGGTGTTTGCACCGACAGCTCCAATAGCTCCTGTTGGCACCTCAGTGCACACCCCAGACCCAGAAGGCTAATGGGGATGGTGACCTGCTAAGCATGACATGGGCAAAGAGCAATATAGCTTTTGGTTATCTACATGAAATTAAAAACTGAAGAGCATAAGGCCTTTCTACTGATCTTTGCTGAATAACAACACAAAAAGAAAATATCCCAACTCTCTCATCTTTGTTGTTTTTAAAATGAGAAACAGTTTAGAAACATCTTCTAGAAAAAGAGATAACATGAAATACTTTTGGTACCTTGAACACTGCAACCAACAAAACAGGGATGAATATCACCAGCCAATAAACAAATTAGACCTCGTCTCTATTATTCCAACTCAGCATCTATTTCTAAAAAAGGATCATCATAAATGAAAAGAGAATATAACAGACGGCAGATAAAGCAGCCTCAGGAGACCTGAATCTTCCATCGCACTCTGCCACTTCTCTCCTGCAAACGGAGCCCTTTATTCCTGCCTCTGCACCCTGGCAATGCCACCGCTCAGCCCTCTCCCTCTGTGCAGGGCAGAGCAGTGCCCCCTGTGCAGGGCACGCACGGTTTGGGTGCCCACAAACCCACCCCACACCCTCCCACACGTGCCATTCCCAGCCCCTCCGCTGGGCATCTCCTCGGGTTTCCTTCCTCACACCGTTTTCCAAAAGGAAATAAGTTTCCTTTTCAACAGAGATGCATTTCTTACGAAGGAAACCGCAGTGTCACACTTTTCCGGAGCAGACAGGAGCCCCGTGGCACACGCTCAGCCACAAAGGTGCTCCCGGGGCAGTCCCAGCCCTGCTGGGGAGAGGCTGAGATCCCCTGGGAGCCACAGAAAGGGACACTGCATCTTCACAGGAAACAGCTTTGCTTCGGAAAGGGGCAAGAAGTGGAAGAAACATCTGTAGAGACTGATAATAGATTCGCTTCCTGAAATTCTTCTACAATACTGCTGTGAAAAGCAGGAAGCACAGGGAAGAGATGGAAAGAAAGTCAGAGATGAGGAAAGAAGTCTTTCTCACCCTCGAAACTGGCTGGACTGCTGAACAGTGCTGGAGACGAGACTGGAGGTGTCATTAGTGGGACCTGTATCCCGAAAATACAGACGAGGAGCCAGCCGTGTGACTACTGTCACCTGCCAGCTTCTCACCTCCACTTTGGGGCACCAGGAGGAGTACAAGAGTATGTACAGATGCAGATGGACTGTTTTCTCCTCTCTGTATAGGTACCTGTATAAATCTTACACAAACACAGCAGATCCTCTCTAGAATCTGGTCTTTAAAATAAAAATTCAACACATTCCTCTCAAGATTAATTGCAAATCTTTGTGATTTGCTTTGGAACCCCAACTTGGCCAAAAGTCACTTCTTGCTTCTGCTTTTTTTTTTTTTTTTTTGAAATGCAATTCTTCTATTTATAACTGCCATAGCACAAACCAGACTTTATCCCATGCTGACAGACAAATCTGATTTGTAAAGGGATCCCAATTCGACTTCCCAGTAAAGCCTCCAAAGAGGCTGTTTGACTTTTCTCCTCTCTACAAAATTTCTCCAGCTCCTAGCTCTGCTCAGGATCCTTTCAGATCCTTTCAGAACCCTTTCACTGCATGCTGTGAATAACCCCCAGTGTGTCCCAGTCCAGGCAGTGCCTTTGCCAGAGGGCCGTGCTGCAGGTGAAGCACACCTTGTTCCACCTTCCCTGCTCGCTGTTGCTGCTCCCAGAGCACGTCCAGTGGAGCTGCAATCCCCAGCTCCACTGAAATGAAGCAACTAGTTTTAACAGTGAAGTTATAAAGGTTCACCAGAACATCCTTGTGAAAAAACAATCATCCTTTCTTGTTCTAGGGTAGAATATATCTGGTTCACTCTTCTTCCCTTTCTTTCTATGGAGAATCAATAGTTCTCCATTGAATAAACCCCATCCAGCAAACCTGATTGTGTTTTCTGCAGATGATTGATGGCTCAGTCTGCCTTAATGGTCTTGAGCCATACTGACTTCTACATTTTAACACAGGAACACTGCAATAAATACCAAGGAGAACAATAAAAATATATGAGATCTTTCTCTGTATTTCTAAACAGAGGAAATTGATTAAATATACTTGAGCCAAGCAGAGATCTATTTATTTATTTACTCCCTGTAAATAAATACACACTAATTGTCTGTGTGTTTCCCATGGTCTCTGGAGATTTAGCAATACCACTCAGAAAGAACAAAACATTCACTGAAGCTGAAGGTGGCTGCAGCAAAGATACATCTTCCTCCCCACAAAGAACAAAGGAGATTTTCTCCAAACCACAGAAATTTTTGTGAGAATAATTGGTTTCCTAGTTGCCCCCCACTCAGGGAAGGATGTTCCCAGTGAGGAATCTTGCACTGCTGAGGCTGAGGGTCCGCACACCAGCCTTTGTCAGTGCCACTGCTCTGCTCCTCCAAGGGCCCAGGCCCTGGAACTGCACACCAGAGATGCTAAACTATTAAGATCTTCTGCAGTAGGTCAAAATTCCTACATCAAACTGCAGCCAGAAAGGAAACAGAAGTCCATATTGCATATTAAGCAGAGACAGACTAATAGCAAGGAAAAGAATTAGTAACTATTATGCAAATTCGGAACTGGCTTTTCTATTCAGCCATTTTTTTGGCATCCATGAAATCGGCTTTTGTTCGCACTAATATTTGGGAAAGAGGTTTTATTTATGCAAATAGATGCATTCCTAAAAAAGAAAAATATCCCAAATTGCATGTAAATGAGTGTATTTGTGCATCAGTTAGTGAATTTGAGTTTTCTTTGCTGCAAACACACATCCATTTCAGATGGCTGTCAAGGACTAGCAAGAGGGACAGAGCAAACATAAATGAGCCCCTTTCCCTGAGCACTTGACAGACACCAAAATGCCCATTGTGGAAGAGACCAGGAGCTCTATGGATGGATGAGGACAGCAGCACAAAGCAGCACAGTCTACAGAACTGTAATTCTTGGTCAACCTGGAAGGTCTTCTGAGACACAAAAGAAAAACTGGTATTCCAAAAAATCCAGGTTTATTCTGCCTGTGTTCTGCAGACATGCTGAAAATACCTCACTGCAAAGGGCAGCTGAGATGGAACCAGACAGACACTTAAAAAGTGGCAGTGGAGGAAAGGTGGAAAGGTTGCCAGCGAGACCAATCCCAAGTGATCAGTTTCCTTTTCTATCAATGAGAAGATACAATAGGCAAATAAATTGAGGTGTAGCTGAGAATAATGCAGATTCCTTCTTTCACCTGAATGGTGTCAGCAGAGATGTTTGTCTTCTTCAGTGAACTGAAATTTATCTCACAGACTCAGTCACCAAACCCATCTGTAATCCTCTTCACAAGGGGTTCCCACCAGGTCAGTAGGTATCTGAACCACGTCTGGTAATGGATAAGGCACACGAATCCCTCTTGCCCAGCCAGAAGTGCCTCCGTTCAGGCTCTCCCTGGCCAGCCCAGGTGCCGGCTGCCCGATCCCAGCCTGCCTGCGTGGCTGTCCTTGCTGACAGCTGGCTGGCCCTGGCCAGGCAAGGTGCCCGCTCCCATCAGGGAGTGTCTCCCGTGGAAACAACAGCCAGGGGCTCTGCCTGGCAGCGGGCTGGAATTGGGCACTGCCGCACAGCAAGTGTGGCACAGGGAGAGAGAAGGGCAGGCAACAGGAATTGATGATGTCCCGTTGATTGGATCATTTCTGGCATCACTCTCAGTGGGATTTTGGGGTGACTGTGGCTTCAGGAGGGAGGACAGAAACACCTTTCATTAATTTCCTGTCTATGAGGAACAGTAGATTGGGGATTAGACATGTGGAAGCATTTATTTATTTAGATAAAATGCTCTTAATTTTACAGTTGCTTGCTTTCATACACTGCAATTAGACCAAAGTAGCTGATCTGCGTTTCAGCAAATATTCAGGTATTCCTTCAGTATTTCATCCACTGTCTGGGGAGTTTTTTCCCCCCCCAAATCCGCACATTTCTTTAGACAGAAATATAAAACACACACTGGGTATTTGCAAAAAACTTGAAACTGCTCAGGCAATAATATTTTCATCTGATCTTAATAGTGTGCTTTATGCAGCATATATAATTAAAAGCATTTTCAGTATCAGCTTAATTAATCTCAGAAGTTCAGTATTCAAAGAGCAGAGGAAATATGCTTTTGCTACTCATTATATATCATGCAATTATATGATGAAGACATCCAATCATAATTATGTGCCACAATAACAATTCTGTGTCAGACAAGTTCCATGATCTAGAGGAAATAAAAAGGCATGCCTTGAACAGTTTGCCTCTGGGCCATTTCAGAGGGACTCTAAATGCTGCTGAAATCCAAGGAGAAAGCAGGCTGGGGGTAGGAGAATTTTGCCTCTGGGAGAAAACACAACCCCCCTCCCAGTGTCATTCCCAGGTGAGGATGGAGAAGCCCAGTGAGGGCAGGGACAGAGGGACAGAGGGACAGGGGGACGGAGGGACAGAGGGACAGGGGGACAGAGGGACAGAGGGACAGAGGGACAGGGGGACAGAGGGACAGGGGGCTGCTCGCAGCTGCCATCCCTGGCTCTGTCTGTGCACACACAGCATGGCCTTGGGCTCCCCTCGAGGAGCCTCCGGGGCCAAAAACAGCTCAGCTCTTCCTCCTGTTCTCTCAAGAGACAAACGTGCTAACAAGTGAAATAAAGGAGCTAAATATCTCCTGTCCATATATTTAGGGTGCAGGTCTGCATTCTAACTTGCCCTTATTCCTGGGGCTGTCCCTGGGTGTGGGAAACATCACCCCATGGTCTCTCTGTATCAGCTGGAACCAGTGCTGGGCAGTGCAGGGGGTGAATCCCACCTGGGAGGGGAGCGCAGCCTTCCCAACCACACCATCTTGGTTCAGGTTCTGCAGAGCATCACTAAACTTCAGACCCTTTCTAAGATCCAAAATAGCACCATTTCCCGAGATGCCTCTCATTACATACACACAGTTTTTTTCTTACAGAGGACCAAAAGGGCTGATGGAAACACAAAAGCCCCATCACAAGTGTCATTGTTCGGAATGCTGAAAGCTCCTCCTAACTACAAGTTAGTTTTTATTTAAATAAACAGTATTAAGACCTGTGGCAGCTCAACTTTGATGCCAATATTTATTCACCTGACACTAACACTCACAAAATGTCTTCAATCTAATTCACCCCTTCTCCAGTACTTAAACTAATTGGAATCCAAAGCAAGGCATGTTCCAGAAGGGCAAGCCATACCCTGTACATGCTGTTAAGAGGCCTGCACGGCTCAGGAGAACACAGGATTTCTCCTCCCTGGGCCTCATCAGTACCACGGCACTGTGAGTGCCCACCCTGCCACAGAACATGGACTGCTCCACAGGGCAGTGGTTCTCCAGGGCATCCCCAGCAGCTCGGAGGAGAAGGGGCTGGTGTAAGAGAGACCACCAAGGATCTCCTGGATCCTCTCACATCCTGCACATTTGGCAGCACACTTTACACGAGGCACATGGAGACATCTGAAATGCAGTAGGAAGCAAATTCACAGAGTATGGAAATAGAATCAAGCAAACAAAAACTGAAACCCACAACAACACCACCACTGTTAAACTAGAAGAGTTATAGGCAAGGCTGTACACATTAAGGCACCATTTACACCAAGTGTGAACACCAGGAAGCAATTCAGAACTGGCCATAAAATATCATGGAATAGCTCACTGGTTAAGTTATCCTCTAGCTTGTAGTGATGACCACTCCAAACCAGAAATCCCTAAATATTTAAGGACCCCATCCTCAAAATCTGACTATTTTAATTGAAATACCTGAAAGCAGTAAGAATTGTACATTGAACATTAATGTGTTAGCTGATTTTGACAGCCATCCCTTAATTAGTTATTTTAAGAGCTACAGTGCACTAATGTACTGCAGCACACTTAGTGAATAAAAAGACTTAAGAGACTAAAACATGCTGCAGTTTTCTGTATATTATCTGTATCTAAAGGGTGAAAAAGGCTGCTGCCAGCTCATTACCCAGACATCACACAGTGCAGGCAAAAGACAGCGAAGACACTTGTGTGTTTTGCTGTAATTATGCACACAGGAAAATCTTGAATGCAGGTTACTAATAAAACATGAACTCCTGTAATTATCCCCACACAATGATATAATTATTTATCTGTTTCTCTTCTGCTAACCACTGTGTGACACCCAGCAGCATGTACTGCAGAGAGAATCAACCTGATCGGCTTGATCCCCAAATTAGAACTGAACAGAAGCCACTTGCCAGGCTGAGTAATTAAAACGGTCTAATTTTAAGCATATGTATTTGAGCCAAATGCTCTCCAAGGCTCCTCAGAAATTCTGAGGCAAAATTGTGATGGTAAATTAAATCTTTGAAGCCTACCTGGCTTCAACAGCCAGGAAAGCCATCCAGGACTCTGTGTGAGCTCACTCCTCCACCAAGGAGCTTGGTGTTGCTACAGGCTGTGAAAACTGTGGTTATAAAACCAAGGAAAATGCAAGAGTAATAAGGATGGAAAAAAAGAGAGGAAATCTTACAATCCCGATATATAAATCAACAGCTCATCATCTGAAATACCAGGTGAAATAATTGCTTCAGCTTAAATCCCAGTTCAGAATACATAGTATAGTAAAGGCCACAGAAAAAAAAGTACAGCTAAGAAAGCACTAATAGCTCTTGGGAAAGGGAAGCAAGTGGGTCCTGGGCAGCACTGAAGGATGGCCCACTGCACACTGAGGACAGGAAAGACTTCCCAAATGAGGTACAGGCCCCTGGGCTATTTCTCACTGTACGATGCCTCTGAGCTGAAGAACTATTCAAATGTAAAAAGAAAGATTGGTTCTGTAGCTAAACCATAACCAGAATTTTAATGCTTGCACAAGCTAACAGTTGGACCATCAGTAACCAACACGCTGCAGAGCAGCCCAGGCTGTCACCCTCAGGTGCACGACTGGGTGAACCACCAGCAACTGGATTCCTCTTGCCTGGAGAGGCAGCAGCCACTTGTCCAAGCCACTGTCTCTCCAAACAGTACAAGTACTGGTGATAATATACTACAGACACTCTAGAATGGCAGCTCCTTATTCTCTAATATTATTACTCCAAATACCCCATCTCTTTTCCCTCGTTGTTCTGCAGTTCTAGCCCACCTTTATAATTTCAGTATTACTCCCTCAGCAGAGGGGCAGGATGTGCCATTCCCGAGAAGCTGGCAGCAAACCCAGCAGAATTCATCTTTCCTTGAAAAGCCACAGTGTGATTGGGACTTTTGCTAAAAAGAAGCCATTAAGAAAGCAATAATCATCGGATTTTATGAATTCACACAGAGATAAAACCTCTCCCGTTTCTCTCCCCTTGTGGTTTTTATGCCACTCAAACCCAGGTACTGGAAAGGCCTGAATGTGGGGAGCAGGTCATTAATGCTCAGCTCCCTGTCGCTAAACAGCCTCTTAATGTACCCCTAAATGTCATACGCTGTTGCATGAGCACAGCGTGCACACAGCATGTTAGATAAATAAAATTAATTAAGCTTGGCCTTGGGATTCTTCACTCCCTCTGCATAGCATGTGGGAAAACAGTTTCCCAGAAACTCTCTAACCCACTTTTACATCCTCTCAGAGCCTGCAGCTATGCTAAGCTACAGGTTCCTTTAGCCCCAGGTTGTTACACCACCTCAATACAAAAATAGCCTTCAGCTGAAACAAATAATATTATTTTTCACTGCAAAGAAAGCCCAGAAAGCATCAGTGTCCCCAGGCAGTCTCCAGGGTGCTAAGTGTGCTATTTCAGTTTGGCACAGCGTGTACCGTATGAACACGCTCAGCACTCCCACACAGAGTGCTGTCTGATACATCCACGTGGGAGACAGTTCTCCAGTCACCAGGAGCTCTTCCCTTTCTTACTGGGAAATGCCAGGAGTCAGCTGACCACTCCTGGTTGAATACAGGGGTTTGCCCTTGCTGTGCATGTATATGAACACTGCTATCCTTCCCCACAAAAGTGCATGCACATCCACCCCGATCACCTGGGACCTGCAAATGCCACCTGTTTGCAGGGAGGTGCCATCCCTGCAGTGCAAAGGACACCAAAGGCCTACGATTCTTCAGGTCCAGAGGAGCACCCTTGGTCTGCTGGGTGAGGTATCATGTGAAGAGTGCTGCCCTCTCCTTACCTGGTGTTTCCCTAAGTGTGGCAGGAGATGCTGGCCTTCCAAAGCACAGGAAACACAAGACATGCGTGTGCCATTGCAGGGTGAGCAGCTGCCTCACACGGCTCTGGTTTGCTTGAACACACATTGCGATACAAATTCTTCCTCCATAATTTCTGAAGTCAAAGCAGAAATAGGTTATTCTTCCAAGACTTCCTTGCTGTCACTAAATCTGCTTGCACGTCTTGGAGTGGGAGCAGCACCGGGGGAAGATGATGCAGTGCTGCTTGAGAAGAGCTCCTCTCGTGTGCAGCAGAGGGAGGAGAAGGGGAGAAAGGAGCCAAGCACCAAAACCTCCTGTGAATGCCAAAACCAGCCTGCAGCAAACACTCTCTTTTTTTTTGCTCAAGGATTCACTATACTTACTAAAATTCTAGGCTACCCAAATTTGCATCCATCCAAGAAAGTCCTGAGAATGGATATAAAAATGCCAGTGGCACTGAGGGCACAAGACAATCAACAACTTTTCTCAAGGAACATCCGTGACAACTACAATCCTTAGGGGGACAAAAAAAACCGGCCTTCCAGAAGTTTCTGTTTCTCCCTGAATTTCCCATATTGATCAGCCATTAAAAATTTACTCTGGCACAGACTGAGGCAACAATAAGAGAAAATTATTCTATCTGGAAAGAATATAACATAGAAACCTAGAGAACTGCTAATTAAAATTAGAAATAGCTACCTCACTAAGCAAATGGCAATCTGGGGAGCCTCTGCTCATCTCCCACAAATCTAAACAACAATAAAATTGACCAGCCAGCAGCAACAGGAAGCTGTTTATATTGGACATTGACACCGAAGGGCCTTTAGAGGGGAGGGAATGGGCTGTCAGACAGCTTACTCAGTCGCTCCTTTTTAGATTATTCAGTTTCTAGATCTCATTCATGAGGATTTCATCTAATGTCTTACTAAAGCAAAAAATCTGAATTCAGATGCTTTTGTAGAAAATGTAGATAAACTTGGGATGAGTGACCCTCATGGAAAGTGTGCCTTTTGAAGAGCTGTAATACAGGAAGCCCTTCCTGAGCAGGCCAAGGCAGCTCAAGCGTGATGCCAGGGGCATTACTCCAAGGTTTTACCAAAACATCCTGGATCAATGCAGAGGCAGAAAATGAAAAACCTCTGTCAGGAAGGCCTGATGGGGGTCACAACCCCTGGACTTTTGTGTTCTCTACCACTGTTATCTTCTTTTCCATGCAAACTTTCGGCTGCCACAACTGCTATAATAGTTTCAATTAGATTTCACATGTGAATGTTCTGTATTTTAAAAGGAAAAATAGCCACAATTAGATGTAAGACACAGTATTCTCTAAAATCCTTTAACTGATCTTAACAGAGGTGCAATTTCACCTTTCTTTCAGTTCGATGACCAGTATTGATGTTACACCTACACTTGAGAGGACAGGTCCAGGCAAACTACAGCATTCCCATTTTCCTTCCCTGGACACCAACCTCCCAAAACATCTGTTCTTTACTAAAAATGTGCCATGGGAAATCTCAGGAGAATAAAGCCCAATGATCGGGTACTTATTTTGTACCTGGAAGAGTTCGAAGTGCTGCCAGCCCAAGTGTGTTGGTTTGCAGGAGCTGGGAATTAAAAATAGCAATAGTGAATGCTTTTTGTCCCCTTTATGCTTAATTTCTCTTCTCTAAATGTACTTTGCACATTGTTAGGTAGGTATAATAAGTGTGGGAGGGATAGTTGAGGTTGCCATGGTTTCTCATTTTTAATGAGCTTTGAGACTTTATAATCTAACCAAATACATTAATAATTACTACATCCCTATTTTCTTCCCTCCCCCCTCCCTCCAGAGCACTCAAAAAATTTCTGGTGGTAAAAATAAAACTAGTGATTTGACAGACAATAAACCATCAAAGTAGAAGCCCACCCTCAAGGAGTCAGCAAACAAAGGCTTAGGGAAGCAACAGGAGAAAATTACCACTGTGAGTCAGGGATCTGTTCCACTGTTCCCTGTCGTTGGGACTCTCCTAACAGCTGAAGTCAGCATGGTATTTTGTTCAGTTGGGTGCAAAATTCCCCCAAACACTCCGAACACCAAGTCCCATCTGCCATCAGAGGCTGGTGAACCACTGCTGGCTGGCTGGACCAGCTCTGGTGCTGTCACACAGTTCCAGTGCTTACAGCCTGGATTTGGCAAAATGAGAGAACAACTGTCTGCCTTTAAACCCAAAAATCTGAATGGGGCAACTCATGCACTTCCAGGCAGGGCCTTCTTTGACTAATTCATTGTCTCAAGGCAAACAAGACTGAAGAGGGAGAAACACTACTCATTTAAGGAACAAACAAACAAACAAACAAATCTATTTCCTCGCTGAAGTGTTTTGCTTTTACACTACTGGATCAAGTAAACAGAGATAAGTAAGATTAAATAAAACACTGCCTGCCAAGTGTACAGCTAAAAAGTGCTTAATGCTTAAGCAACCATGCTTTTTGCATGAGAGCTGCCTGTGGGCTGAAGCCATTTACTGTCACATCACTTTGGGTGCCTCCCCATACCGATGGAATAGGTCAAGTTGTAGAAGGATTTTAGGCCCTGGGTCTGTGAATAAACCCTTGTCCCAAACACATTAGCAAAGGTGCATTTGTTACTTGCTGTCACTGTTCACCTTATCTCGGACAGTGGGGAGGAACAAAAATGCTGCCCTTCAGTTGGAGGGCAGATCAGACCAGAGTACCCCATTTTTAGGTAATTTTAGGCTGCAAGCAGCCAGCTGATTGAACCTGCAGTGAGGCACTGCAAGGCCAGCAGATGAAACCTTGAGGGCTCCCTGTGCAAATCCCAACACGTGCTGTTCTAACGCCTTGCAAGGCACTTGTGTGAGTAACCATCTCACTTCAGAGATGGCTGGACACATCAGGACAGTAAAGCACAGATGAAGTAAGAGACTCACTTAATGTTATATGGAAAATCTGTGCCAGATCAGCTCCCAAATTCTGGAAACTTCTCAGTCATGGTGCCCAATCTATGGACCACTCTTCTCTGTGGGGACAAAAAAGGGCACCAGCACCACCTCTGGGTGGGGCAGACGATTGAAACCCTGCCGTGTTGGTAGAGATGAGAGGAGCCCTAGCACAGAAGGGCAGTTTGGCAGAAATTTGGAGTTAAAAAATAAACTACTTCTGCAGTATGAATCATCATGAACTTCACCATAGTGGAATAAACTTTTAGTGCCAGCTTCCTGCACGAAGTGTCTGAGGACTCAGACAGACCAGCAGCGCTTTCTTCCTCATAAACTCTTACAGAATGAAAGCAAATTCCAATCTGAAAATTTCCATCCCACGTTGTACCATGAATCAGAAATTGCTGATTTCCCTTGGAAAGGTCGTTACCATTTCACTCAGGAGTTTCCGGGGAAGCAGCTCCTCTGAGCAGAGCTTTGCCAGAACACGGTGTCACATCCCCACACCTCCCTCTGCCCGCTGAAATCTCTGTGATCCCAGGCAGGAGCAGGCTCTCCCTGGTGTCTGTGCAGGACACATCAGAGCCCGACTGATCTACAGCACAGCCTTTACCAGCATGGCCAGGAAAACCAGTGCCGTGTACTGGACAGGTTATGGAGGGGTTTACTCTGCCTCCCTTTCAGCATTTGCTTATTCCCTTAGCAAACCATAGTCACCCCGTAGTATTCTTCCTGCTATATAGCTTTCCAAACAATAATACTAAAAAGATTGTAGAGGACACAAAAATATTTGTGTGTTTGGGTTTGGGTTTTTTAAACAGTGTATCCACACGCATAGGCTCAAACGATAAGGAAAAATCAGCCTAGTCTGAGGTGATTCTTTAGACACATGATAAATGTGAGAAAGGAAAAACTGAGATGAGCAACAAAAATGTTAGAGTTGTTATGTTGCATATCTTTCCCAACAGGATTTTTGATGGCATCTGTGATTTTTTTAAAATATCATACCTTGTGCTTCAATTTATGAAAAGTATGTTTAAATCCACTGGACTCAAACATCAGCAGAAGTCATTCCAACTGGGCTTGTCCTTGAAGAGAAGCTGCTTCTTCACAGCCTCCCTAGGTACCAGATCCTGGCACCTTCTGCAGCCTGTGGTGGCACAAAGTGCAATTCCTCCTTCACAAGCTCTTACACAATTTCCTGTGCCAAGTCTACCACACGACTATTTGTTCTGCTCCTTTCTCAGTGACACACGAGAAGGAGCCCACCTGGGGGATCTGAACAGCAGCAGGTCCAGGATCCACTTCAGTAATTCAACTTCTAGCTATTCTTCCTGCTGCATAGCTGTAATAGCTTTTTCATTTGATATTGCTTCATTAAAGGTCATTTTTGTGTGACATTTACGTAACTAGTTCTCTAATTATACAGCTCGCCATATGAGAAGCTTTTTCAGGAACAGTTCATTCTCCATTGCAAGGAGAAAAAATTTAATTACAGAGTGGAAGGTTTAAATAATGGTTACATAAAAAAATACTTCTGTGAATGCATTTTAGTGTAGCCTTCAGATTCTGAAAGGTCAGGCTCTTATAAAGTCTGTAGTTTAAAAAGAGATCATGTCTTAATTATAGACCATCATTACATGCTTTAAATTTGTGTTAGTGGACACTGTTTATTGTCCTTTGTCACAAATGTTGAGTTTTGAAAGCAACTACAGATTGCCAGTCAGAGTAACACAACCTTCTCCCTCAGGGCTGGGCTCTGAACCTGGACATTTTCAGCAGAGTCTAATTAAAACTAAAGGAAGGTCTGGAAGTAAACACTCTGGAAAAGAGCTAATTAATAAGGTTGACAGTGGCTGCAATCACCTGTATGGTCATGCTGTTGTTCCTGAGAAGAATGCATTTGGATTTGTCTATCGTGAGATACAAAACCGTATTTTTAAATTTGCTTCCTCAAAGCTGGTGTGAGTCTGTTCAACTTGCCTGAGTGGTGGATGTGTTGGAAATCCCAGCCATGGAGGAGACAGGGTTAGTGCTAACTGCTCAGGACACCTGCTAGGGGGGTCCTAAACCCTCCCTTCACACACCCAGCACACAGGCTTCAAGTCTGTAACTGGGGAAGCCAACTTTTATGTTCCACTCATTCACAATTTAACTTCTTTATTCATAAAAGTATTAGAAAACTTTCTAATCTCATATATCGCTTTCTTAGAGTCCAAACTAAATTGCAATTGACGCTTCCACCAGTCAAATCCACCTCAACTCTAAGGATTTCCTCTTCATTTCCACAGGACACTTAGGCCTTTCAAAAACAATATGTTATCAAAGGAAATGTCCCAGGTTTTGCTGTACGGGCCATCCATATGCTGCTAAAAATAACATGTCTCTTCATCTTTCCAAGGCTCCTGCAAAATCTTTAATCTTTTCCTACTCTGTGACTATCATGTTCCTTTAGCTTCTCTAATTTTCGTGCAGTACCCAGTCAATATTGGAAGGTGGGGGTTTTTACCCTTCCTTCACATAGTTAGGATATTAAGCACGTGAAGTCCAGAAATTCAATCAACAAAGATGCAACAGAGTCTTTCTCACCTGAATCACGGGGGTGTTTGGAATACAGGGCTCAGAAAAGAGGTTAATCGATTGTTAACACAGAGTTACTCAACGAGAAAATTCTTGTGTGTTCATTAAATGAAACTCCCTGCAAATTCAATTTCTCCCACACAAGGTCAAAAATTGCTCTTGCCTCCAAAGCCAGAGGAGAGCTGGATAGAGATCCTTCTGAGATCCTTTAATTCACTCCAGCTTAGATCCTGCCATTATTCTTATTTTTCTAGATGAGAGTTTTAATTTTGAGTTAGGCAGCTGTGGATAATCACCCTATGCTGAGGTAAGAAACCATTGCTTTTTCCTCAGAGGTACAACAAATGTAGGGCACAGCACTGCTGGGGAAATTGGGAAATCCATTTGGATAGACAGACTGCAGAGGAGAGCACGTGGAACCACAGACACAGTTCCTCAAAAGGTCTGAGAAAAGGCAGTGGGAAAGACGAGCAGCTTTTGCCCTTTGAAAAGGCATATCTTAACATTGTGCATTATGAGGCTAAATTGATTTTATCATAAAACAAGTAGAGCAGTTCATAAACAATTCATACCAAATCCAAGCATCGTTTTCCAATGCACATTGCCCTGGTTTTCAGCGGGCAGTAACAGCACATCCGCAATCAGCTGTGATTACATTCAGGTTCCTGCCTTGTACAGTGACATTTAGGTTATTTCTTTTTGTATGAAATTCCTTTTTCTATTCAATGTTTGATTGCAAGCCACAATCTACCCAAGGTACTGATCTCTCCTGCAGTACATGCTGTTCTCTCATGAATTTTCAGCCCAGTGGTTCAACACAAATGCTGTGCTATTGTCCAGCAGCTGAGCACACGCAGCCCACAGACAGTCCCCATGGCTGTGCCTGCTGGAAAAGTCCTCCTGGCTGGGCTGGTGACACCACCTGTACCAGGGACACCTGCCAGGCTCAGCCTGGGGCCTGGGAACAGCTCTCTGGGATGATACCAGTGCCAGCCGTCCCACAGAACACCTCCCACAGGGGCTGCAGGGCTGCCACAGACTGCAACAGGTTTGCTCAAGGGGGATGAGAGCAGAAATGCCCTGCACCTTTGTCACCAGCCCAGACAAAGCTGGCCAAAGCGAGGAACACTCCTATTTCAGCACTCAGCCTCAGCACAGCTGGAGTGGGGAGGTGGAGTGGCTGTTTGTGGGTGTGCACAGAGACATCCCCACCCCCAGGAAAGGCAGAGCCCCAGGTACCTCCACGGCCAGGGACGCTGCAGCTGCAGCCCAGGGTCACCCAGGCTGGAACTGCAGTGGCAGACGAGGCTCAGCTGCAGCTCAGGGACAGGGGGGCTCTGGCAGGGCAGCTCGCTGGGGCAGGAGGAGCGGTGGGTCCATGCCAGGAGGAAAGAGCTCCCTGATGGCACTCTTGCTTTGACCAAGGAGCAGGAATAGGCTGGTGAGACAGCGATTTTTGTAGAGTTTGAGAGTGCATCTTCACAGTGTTTCCTTAAAAAAGTCTCCCCAGTTTCACGCATAAGATGAAAGAGCTTGTCCACAGACGCACAAGTGAAATTATCATTTTGTTCTACACTTTTAAGCACATTTATAAACTGAAATGTCACAATTAGGCTCCTCTGTGGCAGAAGGAGAGACAGTGGTGGTTTGTTTGGGTTTTATTCCTAAAGAGATAAAAAGTAGGACTTCAACATAAATAAAATCCATTGACGTTCATAAAAGATAAAATAAAGGTCACGGAAAAGGTTTTAAGTCTTCTGGGGAATAAGAAGTCAGTACTGTTTTCAGAAAGAAAGATAATCAGTGGCAAGCCTGGTCTGTTCAGAATCTTTCTTGCTCAAGAAGTTTTATTTCCCCTTTTTTTCTGCTTACAGTAGGAGCCACTGAATATTTAGGAAGTATTTAAAATATTTTCCACTGTAGTGTAATTCAAAATAGAGGAGCAGAAAATACCTCCACAAAGAGTGCATAGTGACTGAGAAGTGACAAACCATGTGTACTCACAGGAACACAAATTGCTTCCTCTTCTATTAAATTTTAATGTCACCCACACTCTGCTAATTCACATGAATTTTCAGCTTTCCGTGTCTCAAAATTGTGTACACATCCATAGGAAAAGGCCAGGAAATAGGCAAAAAAATCAGGATGAGACTGATGGTTTTCTTCTCATTAACCAGGTTGGTTTGAGAAGAGTCAGCTTCAAACACGTTCCCTTCACTACCGGGACGGGACATCCCTTAGAAACTGTAAGGAGTGTTCAGGTTCTCAAAAGAACGTGGCTCTGAGCCTACTAAAGCTGGGAAAAATGGTCTGGTTTAATTTTTGCAGAATTTGTCTCAGGTCCTTAAAAACACCATGAAGGTGGGAAAAGGATCTCTATCTTTCCCCTGGACTTCTGAAAAGAATCTTGGAACTGGAACAGATGAAACTGCATTGTGCTTTATCCCAGGAAGACATGCAATTAGTCAGATGCAAATTTTAACTGACAGAGGAAAACAACAAGATTAAAAAACCGATTAATTTCTTCTTTATTGCTTCAGAATCTGTAATGATTTGAGTTCAAGCAAACAGTAATATCTTTCATCTGGAAAACATTCCAGGCTAATACTTCTGTGGTTTCTTCTTTTGTTTGCAGATATTCCGTGGCTTGTTAAGATCATGATTGGATCATAATACCTTCTAATTTTTGGGTGCTGATTCCTCAAACCTGAGTGCTGCTGGGACAGACAGCCCGGCCTGCAGAGTGAGGGACAGAGCAGGAGCTATTTTCGAGCAGCACTAGGTTTGCACCTAATGCAAATATTTACCAGGCTGTTTCCTTTTTGCTCTGTTAAACAACAACAATTGCTCATTTCACTTCTTTTTAGAAAGGTATTCAGAGCTCTAAAATGCATTTGCAATCTTTTAAGATGGAACCCCTCTGCCGGGAGGTTGAGCACTGTGTGAGTGCCTTGCCTGGGGTGCCACTCGTGGGTCAGGGCACAGGGTGTGAGCAGACCCGCTCCAGTCCAGCTGGTGGCTTGTGCTGGGAGGCTGCAAACTGCAGAACGATGGCTCTGGATGTGTCTCAGCCTCCCACAGAAGAACATCACACCAGTTTTCTTTCCAATTCCCCTTGCAATCTAATAAAGATCCCCTCCTAGAAAAGAATTGCCTAAGGCCCTCGTCCCCCCAGTCCCAATGTGCCTCCCTCATGTCCTGTCTGTCTGTCTTTCCTGGCAGTGGCACAGGGAGCAGCTCTCCCTTGCCTGCTGGGCACGGGGCAGTGACAGCAGCTCACTGAGCAGCTCCACTGAAAACAAGGACAAAGGTGTGGGGAGGTTGTCACCATTGCTTCTGTGCATAAGTCAAAATATTTCAACCAGGTCTGATGGGCTCAGAAAGACTAATTTCATTGATGTTGGGTGGGCCAACTTCACCATGTTCACTGGTTTTCTTTCACCTTGTGTTCTTCAAGTCAAGCCTGCAGAAGAAGACAAGGCACAAGCAGAATCCCTCTGGATACACTCAGTTCCCCTGGTGGCATCCCTGGAAGCTCTAACACACTGTGACACTCAGTCAGTACCATCAGTGAATCTGGGGAAACGGGAGAGGACACAAAGTATGTGAAGGCTGAGCTTTCTCCAGGTTTCTGCAACGGGTTGACACAATGGGATTCCAAGAAGGAAATTTTGTGGTAGTGAGGCAATTTGAAATACTACAAAGTGGATAAAATCTTTGGATTTTAGAGCTGTAGCACAGCACTAATAGCTGGCAGTGTGTCAGAGGTGTCTCTGTAGGCAGCTTATTCTATAAATTGATGTTCTAGGCTTTATTACAATTTCAGGGGGAACACACGACTATTTTCAGTGATTTTTCAGAAGAAACATTCATACTCATTTGTGGCAAATACTTGGCTTGCAGGGAGTCAAGTATCCCTAAAACTTGTAAATCCTGACAGTAACCTTACAAACACAGCCTGCCACAAGCCAGGTTAGGTATGTTCACATCACTCCTAGTTAGATATGTGGCCTGACCTTAATCACACATTTCCAAATAAAGAAATAAACAATTCTGAGGAGCAGCAATTCTGATGAGCAGGCAGAAATGAACAGCTCTACCTGAGTCCTGCAGCATGGAGATTGAGAAAAACAGCTCATTAATAAAAGGAGAAAACAGCAACACTCATCTATTTTCACTCACAGCTTACAGAAAGCATTGATCCGAAGTGCACCTTAATGGTGTTATCAGCACGTTAATCAAGCTATCCCTTCAGGACTAGTTAGGGTCTGAAAGGGAAAAAAACAACTGGAAAGTTCTTGCAATTTCACCAAACAAGAGCTGGATAGTGAGGGTTAATGAGAAATCATTTACCAACCACGGTGCACTGTTATTCTCAGGGATAGCACTTTCTAAAATTATGGGTCCTTATGGAAAAGTATTTTCCGTAATAACCAATCAGCTACTCTAGACTATATTTCATAGCAGCATCCTTCCAAAGGCATTTACCAGGGGAAACATTCCAACTGTGCCTGTATTACATTTGAAATGATGTTAATACCATTTCCTTGGCAGGGATACAAATGGACATGGGGTCTTTCCTGTGTTCCCCATTTGTCCCAGCAGAGCTGACACAAGTATAGGCCTTCCACCCCCTGAACTGCTGCTGTTGTATTATTTATGTTTTAATGAGGACAGACTCACAGACCAAGAGCAGGGATGTAAAGTATGAGGATCTGGCTATTTAGTGTGTGCCAGACAAGTTAGTGTCAACTGAATTAGGGGAAATCCAAAAATACAGGGAGGAACAGCAGGACTCCAGCAACTTTCTGCTGGGCCAAGAAGAAACGTTTCCAGAAGCAGCAACACTAGCAACATCAGCCAGTGTGTTTTAGTGAACTCTTTCCTGTGCTTCACAGTTTGAATTCAATGACTCGATTCAGATGTCGGTACTGATATCAGTGAAACATCATGTCAATGAAGAGACAGTTGCCCCTTGAACCATAAACCCATTGACGTGTTTCGGGCTGACACAGGCGCTCCCCGTGCTGAGAGCACATCTGGGCACGTGGCTGCTCGCTGATGGGACGGCTCAGGCACAGCCACGGGCCAGTTCCCCCATGGCCAGACCCGCCTGTGCTGGGACCTGTCTGGGGCATCAGCTGTGGCTTCTCCTGGGACACCTCTGGTTTGATCCATCGTCATTCAGGTGTAACTACAGATTGTGCTGCGAGGAATTCAGTAGCTGAACGGAGAACAGAAAGACATGGAGTTGATGAGAGCTCTCCTCACGCTCCTTGGTGCTGCAGCTTATACAAGAGCAAGGCAGGCAACAGGGAAAGGGCAAGTTTTCAGTACTACAGCAGATGTTCAGAGACTAAATCTTCTTCCCACACATCTTCAGGAACCCTTTTGCTCACAGTACCAATTCTCTGCACATTCCAAAGAAGTATTTCCTCCTGTCAAGCCCCTTTGGGACTCCCACTTGCAGGAAAAGCACACTAGCCATGAACTTGACAAGCTTTCTGGTATTTTCCCCTCTAACTTTTTTCTATTCCATTATCTGCTCCACAGACCTTTTTCCCACCACAAACATCTCTCCCAGTGGAAGGACAGGGACACTCACGTTTACCCACACTCTGAAAACAGGAGGTTTGTCACAGCATAAGAATTCCCAGCACCCAAAATGGACCAGTTCCATTGTTCATTTAAAACAACACTCAGGTGAACTTTCCCCAGGGTGTGAAAATGCCAGCCCTGGGCAGCAGGTGTAGAACAGCAAGATTAGAGTGGTCCCTCAGCATCACACACAGCATCCAGGAGTTGTACTGCTTCAGTAACGAGCGGGAGGGGGAGGAGAAACAGCAGCAGCACAAATTTCTTATCAGAACAAATCCTCCTACAACTAGGGAAAAATTGGAGCTCTGCATTCACACCAGTGTGTGGTGGCTTGAGTGTATCCATGGTAACCCCCATCCTTCAGGACTCCAGTGTGCATCTCCAGGCTGCTTCTGCATCCCACGGACACACGAACAGAGCTGAGAGCACTGCAGGGTCGGCTCCATTCATCTGCTTCTACTTCAGCTGTGCAAGGGCATTAGAGGCAGAAAAGCTCCCCCACACCCACCCTTTAACCCAAATTCTCCAACATGCAGCTGGAGTATCTGGATTACTCTGATCTTTGACAACAGTATTTATTGTCCTGCCTGGGGAGGATTCTGAACAGTTTGAATCTATTGTTGAGCACCATTTACTAAGGTCTGATTGATACATAAACTTTTGACTATATCAAAAAGGATGAAAATTATTTTATTGTATCAATAGCATTGTTAAAGATTCTTGGCAAGAATATGGTATAGAAATTTGACAGATTTCATTACTTTTATAATCCTGATTTAATCAAAAGCTTCTTAAAAGAAAGGTTTTTAATGTGGACCTGAAAAAGAAAATGACACTGCCATTTCAGATTTCTCTATAAAAAAATGAAATCTCCTCCTAACTTGCTTGCAATTATCAGATCATTTGTATGATTTCTTTCAACAGCATATATCACTGCACAAAAATCAGAGTGAAAACCAAAATCTGAAACAATAACCTGTGGAAATTATGATGGTTAAGTCACTCAGTGAACAGGGTTGGGGCGGTGTTCCACTGGAACACAGCAGTGTGATTTCATTACAGTGTCATTACAACTTCCAGTACTTGTGAAGGGAGCAAAGTGAATAATTTCTGCCTCTGAAGGACCTGCCCCCTGCCCTTTGTCCCCTCACACAGCCAGTGCTGGGCCATTGTCCCAGTGCCAGCGTTCCAGCCCTGCTCCTGCCCAGGGACCGGGGGCTGCCCTGGCACCACTGCCAAACGCCTGCTCACATCCACTCTGCTGCTGCTGTTTGCCTCTCCCTAGCAAAGTTCTCCTGATCTTAAACAAGAAAGTAGACTAATTCAGGGTTAAAACCAACAAATGAGAAACCAACCCCCAAAATCAATCCGCAGTGGATAAGGAGTTGTTGTTCTTTAAGGAACTCCTTTTCTCTCAGTTTGTTTTTCTGCTGCTCTTATAATTCAAATTCAGTGCAGTGCCAGAAAATGGCAGGCACGTCCTCGGAACAACACATGCAAAATGGGATTGTTTTTATCAATAAAACATTTCCCTTTGGCAAGCCATCCTTTTGGTGAGACTGGGACAGCAGTGTCCTGGAACCAGGTAAAACAAAGGGAAACCTCCTCTCAGTCTTGTTTTGGCACCTTTGAAATATCATTTCTGTTGCCTTTTCTGGTGAAAACAGATGGAGTTCATTTCTGCTTTTTTAGTTACTCTGTGAGTTAAATTACCTTCAGAAGAATGGCTTTCCCAAAGCCATCCCTCTCAGCTCTAGAGCCTGACTGCCACTGCAGTTACATCTGAAGCAGCTTTCCTTTCACCTGACATGCTCCTACAACATGTACAGACGCTCACAGAATGCAAGATGTGAAGGTTTTTATATTTACATTGTCAAAAGACAAAAAATATTGACAAAACTTCTTCTGCTTGGAAGAAGAAAAAAGAAATCTCAGTAATCCTAAAGAAACTGGAGAAGGTCCATTGCCCTCCTCACATGTCCCCTGGACAAGGCCTTGCACAGAAAGACACGAACAGGTGAATATTATTGATCCAGTAAAGGCCCTATTTAATATCTCACCTGCAAAGTCAGAGAATATGCATTTCTTATTAGAAAAGTACTGACTTAGTTTTCCTTTTCTTTGCATCTTTATTAAAAGTCTAAATATCACCATTTTGCCCAGAACATTGGGGGAAATCAATCTGATATCTGGGAAGTCAAGGCTTAGACATGAAAATGCTTCTGTCCTGCAAAGTTGCATTAAAAGTGAGAGTAACAGAGAAAGCAAAACTATGAGATTATGAAAGGAAACAGAGTAGAAGAATTCAGAAGATTTGGAAATGTATTTTAATTACAGAGACTTCAGATAAGGTAATTGCAGGGCAGACTCAGGAGATTTCAGTGAAAACCCGACAGGTTTTCAGCTTGCTCATACTGTGCAGAAGGGAGTAAATATTTCATGATGTTTATTTTGAGTATTTTTATTTGGAGTCAGGCCTTTTGGGTTAGTAAAAACCAATACTAAATTCACACCCCCTGATGAGAAGCCAGCCCCAATCCCTTCCCATGGCCAGCCCCCCTGGCTTTAACAAGCACCAGTCAGAGTGCAGGGTCGCAGCCTTGACACCTCCAGCCCCCCACGAGCTTGTCCTCCCCTACGGGGAAAACAATCCACAGTTCTCCAGCAGTTTGGTTACAGGCTGAGTCAACAGCAGGAAATCACCTGTGTCCTTCTGCCAGGTCAGAACCCCAAGCTGAAGAACCACACCTAAGCATCTGCTGTCAGTTCATCCTGAAACAACAGTTTTACAGGAGGAAATGAAGAATCCAGGGAAAAGCTTGATGGCACCGTGGCAAACAGCCTGTCCTTGCCCCAGCTCCTCTCAGGAATCTACAGACCTGACATCTATGGTACATGGGCTCTAGGCTTTAAGACTATTTGTTCTTTAAAAAATTGTTCTTTAAGACTAAGATTATTTGTTCTTCAGAATCTTTGCCCATGAGACATACCTGGCCAATGGACAAGGCAGGATGTTGAGCATGTGCTGGTACCCTGGATAAGGCAGCTCTGATATTTGTAGTCAAGAAGGAAATTCTCCCCCACCAAAGACTGGTCATATTTTCTTGTTTTTCCAGGAGGAAAGCTACATGGGAGCAGTAGTATTTGTTCATAGCTTTAAAGCTTTTTGTGATGACTCAGTGTAAATACCTACTTTGGAACACTAATAAACCCCAATAAACACTTGCCAAACCATTCACATGTAGAAGTACATTTAAAAAAAACAATCAAAGAAAAGACAGTAGAAGTTAAAATGTTTCACATTCTGTTGGAAAGGATGAAAAGGTGAAATGAGATGAAAACGCATCTGCCTCTACCCTGCAGACATCTAGATTGCATTTTGTCATCCTTGGCACAGCCAATTGGGCATTTGTACAGTTATTTTCTTCTCTACTGAAACCTTTCTGCAATAATCCCAGACAGGGACCCTTGCCTTGCTGGGGGCAGTGAAATTTCATTCATATTCTCCAGTAAACAACTTAGCAAATTACCAGTGTGTTTCCTTCCCACCAAATCACCTTAGCAACCCCTGCAAAACAGCTCCAACTTTCAGAGGGAACTCAGAATCTCATGGAGATCTGCAAAGCCTCCAAAGGAAAAACACCACCTTTGGCAAAACAACAACAAAAGCTTTATGTTTTACTACTTAGAACCTTATAACTCCTCCAACCCACAGACTGAGGTTTTGAGAAGCAACTGGTTCAATGTAAAGATGCAAAAGTTTCCTTTCAGAGCAAAGCCTTCTGTCCAGGACACGGTGCTGCCCTTGGCCCAGCGTGGCTTCAGACTGAGCCCTGTCAGTGATGGCAACACTGACCAAACATCCCCAGCAGGAACGTTCCTGTCTTAGCTCCCAGCAGGACTCTGCTCACACATCAGGCAGAAGAGCTGCATTTTTCGCTTGAGAGAAACTGAGCCTGATCTGGAGTAACCCCAATGTATTTCAGAACTTCCCATGGATTGGGAATGCTAAGAAAATTCAGCAGGAAGAATATACATGGCCATAGTTGTCTCCTGGCTTCTCAGTCCAATGTATGCCTTTCCCAGTTTCCTGCAAGCAATAGGTAGCAGATTCTCTTTTCTCCTTTTTTTCTTCACTATCAGCTTGAGGAATTCTCGAATATTTTGCTAGAGCTCAAATCTGGCTGCAGCTGACTGTTGCCAGTCAACAGCCACTGATTTCAGCCAGTGCCTGGCTGGGGTTAACAGGTATCTGTATCAAGCAGCTGAAACTCTGAAAATGTCCAAGTTGTTTTACCGGGTTTTTAAAGAGCCCAAGTCCTGGGGCATTGTTAGCCACTTCCTTTCCTGACATATTCAAATCAACCCTGACTATTTCTAACTGCCATTTTCCTCTATTATATATTCTCCAGGAGTCTCACAGATGAAACCCAAGAGAGGCTGCTCACTGCAAGCCACGGAACCCAGACCCCCACACACCTTACTCTCAACCTCAGGCAACAAGGCTGCCTTACATTTTGACAAGTTGCATAGGAACACTGTATTTCCACAAGAATATTCCAGCCTGGAGTACTCAGACAGCTGCTCCTAGCAACATGTGATTTGGATGGCAGCCTTCGTGTGTGTCTCGCTTGCTGTGGAGGGGGGAACAGGGGTTTAGTCACAGATCCCAAACACAGCACTGCCCAGGCTGCTGGGCCGGGTCTCCATCCCAGTCAGGCTCAGCACCAGGTCAAACCCCCCGACATCTCACCTCTCGTCAGAGGCTGCCCATCTGTCACAGCAGAGTTCTACTGATTGGGTTTTTAACTCAGACTAAAGCAAATCATGCTTTTAACTTTGAAAATCCTCTGTCAGCGAGGCAGCTGCACTGCCAGAATACAAGCCCAGGTTTGGCTTTTTGATCACAATTTTCTCAGCTCCTCTGGCTAAAGGCAATGAAATCTGCAGGCCATGACAAAACCACTCTGGCCAACTTTGTAAGGAAACAATTCGCTTCCATTACTTTGATAACTTTGAATATTTTTTAACTGTATGCAATCTTGGATAAGACAGTGTTTAATTCACCTCTCAGATGGGATTCCAGGAAGGTGCATTTATAGACAGGTAAAAAGAGCTGCAGTAATTCCACATGAGACCGTGTGGAACACACATCCATTTGCTGTAAGGTTACATACAATATGCTCTGAAAGGACGAGGTAGGGCAGCCTAATAGCTCCATTTCAATTACAAATCTAACTCCAAGCCCGTTTCCTTCCAGTTCTGAGCAGCGCTTTGAAGTCATAAGGATGAAAGAGTGCTCAGTGTCTGCCAGCCCCAGGGCTCTGGCACGAATGAACAAAACCTCCAACTCCTCACTGACCAGGGCCAGCCCCTCCTGCAGGGATCCCCACTTTCAGGGAAAGCTCCCCTGCCCACTCTTTCTGTCTTGTGCTTGTGTATGTAATGCTGCTGGAAAGAAATTCTGAATCTGGACAGCAATAGATCAGATCAAGGATAACAGGCTTAAGAATAGAGTAAACTAAGCTTAGGAAAATATGTATCTACAGGAACTTGGAAAATTTACCACATTAAAAAACTGTCTACAATTTCATTTCCAAGGCCACAAGACACTTAGTAGCTGCTAATTTCTACCAGCACAGGCCAGAAGAATCTGGTTAACAATTCTCACAACCATTTATAGAGCTGCCAGCCAAACAATGGCTTTTTTAGTATGTCACCATCAAACTGAAATAAGAGATCAGCTTATCCCTCATGGTGTAAAAGCTTCCACAAGATGAAGCCTGGTCAGCTCAGACACACATGACCCAGCGTCCCTGTGCACAGACAGGGTCCTGCGTTTGCTGGGCCAGCCCCTGGTTCATTCCAGCTGCTGGCCAGGGTATTGTTGGCTTTCTGAATAGGAACAGGGACAGACCTCTCTCTGAATAAAAGTGCATTTCTTGTGAGTCAAAACTCCCAAAGGGTTTCACTTCCCTCCCCCATCTTCTTTTCCCTAAATTCTGGAATGCAGAAACACGTCATAATTACCCGGAAAGCAGCAGAGGGAACACAGCAAGGAGGAAGTTGGTCTTGCCATAATTCTGTTTCTTTGCTTTTTGATCATGATTCAATGAAGGATTGTTTCCACAAAGAGTCCCTGTTATCAGTGTGCAGTTAAAGCCTTCCCAGAAAGAATTCAGATTGTGTGCAGGCATTCACATGTAAGGGACAAAGTCTTTGCCATGTACTTTAGAACCCCTGCATAAACATTCTGTAATTGTATTCCTTTCTAAGAAGTGACACTTTGAGAGGGGAATAATTTTCTTCTAGTAATGAAATGATACTAAATAGAATAATATAAAGATGAGAGTTCATGATCCAGCACAGCTTTTACATTTTGTTGTGGAAGAAATGCAGCAAACATGTAAAAGAAAGTGCTGAAGATGGCTGACAAACGCCCAGGTGTTACAGTCAAGAATGGCTCGTTTTCATCATGGCTGTTCATGTTTCCAAGCAATAACTAAGAAGTTTCTCCTCCAAGTTTGGCTAGTTTCCTGCAGTATAAACACTCCAACACTGAGCCAGGGCAGGACAACTTGGAAAAAAAAAAAAAAAGAAAAAACAGGAAAAAAAAAAAGACTCACCAGAACAAGAATTTCTCTCCCTTCTCCTTCAGCCACATCTCAGTTACCTGCAGGAGAAGAGAAGAGGCTCACTGCACTGAGCTCTAGCACTTTATTGTCTCTCTTTCATGACATTTGAAATTATTGTTTTGACATAAGCTCACACAGCCCTTTTATGGGTTTCCTGGATGTGAGAAGAACTCATGTTTCCAGCGAAAGTTCTGATATTAGAAAAGTCTCCCAGAAAGGCTTCTATTATTTTCTTTACAACTTATTGTAATTCACTGTAACAGCCTAACTTCACATATTGCTTGATGGAATAACTGAGAAGATTAATATGAGAAATGCAAGGAGCAGCAAAAGCAGAAAAACAGGAGAAGTTGCACCCAAGTTGCATGAGGGGGATGTGAGTTGGCCTGAAGTATTGCATGACATGACCGTGCACCTTCTTGACTACCTGCAGCCATGAACACGGGGAAGAAATTGGTAGAGCTGTGCAGATTTCACAGAATCACAGAATATCTGCACCTGCACCAAAAAAGCCCAAATTTCTCAAAGTTACTAGGAAGAGTAGGAAGAGTCAGCTCTTTCCTAGAGTTCCTGCTTTCCAAAATGGTTAGAAACCTTGAGCTTTCAAGAAAGCTTGATACTTTTACATTACTTCTACTGTTGATGTGTTTATGTTAAGTGTTTTTTCTGCAACAGGAACACAGCTGAAATTGCGTTTGTTACAGGATTATTTTGAATAGTATATAAACAAACTTTCTTGAATTGGCCAACATCTGGTAAAAGCCTTTCACCAAACAAATAGTGGGAGCAATGCAATAGGTAATTGCTCAGTGAGGTTCAGCACTGCGTTCCTGCTCCCAAGGCAGTTTTAATAGTATAATATAGAGCAAAATGGTGTTAACAGGATCAGTGTAGCACTACTGGCTGATGTTCTGTGCTGCAGATTCACCAAACAGTTCATAGCAGCTGATGCCCAGAGGTGTTTCAGGCAAACCCCTGCAGGAAGGCAGGGGAAGCAGCCGAGGATGAGGAGCCCTTTCCCTGGGCTGGGCTGGGTCAGGGTGCACGGCCTCAGCCACCTCGAGGCGTCAAAGAACAAGGAGCCCGGGTTGGGATGTCCCCACCCATTCCCCCGGCCCAAGATCACAACTCATGAATTTCAGAGACAGCTGGGCCTCACCTCCATAGTGAGGTCCCAAATTCTCCTACCTTGAGCAATAGCTAACAGGGGTGGCTGTTGTAAGTCAAATGAGGTTTACGAGAGGAACCTGAGGTCCTGATGCTGTCTCTAAATGGTGTAGCTTATCCCAAGAAATGACAGCGTCATTCTCCTATAGCTGACAGGGATTTAAATTATAAAAATTGGGATTTATGAATAAAATAGGAAGATTGTCCTACAGAAAAGCAGTTATTCTGACCCCAGGCCCCAGGCATGCTATGCTGTCATCAAACACGTTGTTGGTGCTGCAGGGCAGTGCACAGGCAACCCCCGGTGTGACCAAGCCAACACGAGGGGACACACAGGACTTTATTGACCTGAAGGGGAGTGTCACCCCTCACAGCTCATCTCCTTTGTGTTCGAGCTCAGTGGCGGTGGTGAGAGCTGCGTGCTCTGCTCTGGAGCAGCACCAGGGTGCCTGTAGAGGGGCAGAGGAGGGGCAGCCACGCCTGTGTGGGGTGCAGAGCACGGGCTGTGGGTGACGGTCGGGCTCAGGGAGTGAGGGCGAATTACACCGCAGTGTCTGGGCTGCACCCCGGGAGGGGCACGGCCCCCTCAGGGCCCCTCACATTCCCCTCGTGTTCCCTTCACATTCTACTCATGTTCCCCTCAAGTTGCCCTCATGTTCCCCTCAAGTTGCCCTCAAGTTTCCCTCATGGCCCCTCATGTTGCCCTCAGGGTCCCTCATGGCCCCCTCACATTCCCCTCCTGTTCCCCTCAGACTCCCCTCACGCGCTGCCCCCGTGCTCCCGCCATCTCGATACCGTGAAATAAATTTCACAGACCAAAATAATTATGTTCTGTTATGCTGCCATCTGAAAATCTCTTTGGGTTTACCTCTGGTGATTACAGCTTTCCCCCGGGAGGCCGGTGGATGGCCGGCAGTGCTGTGCACACCTGTCTGCCCTGGCAGAGCAGCCGTGCCACGCAGACACCTGGCACCAATGGCACGTGGGCAGAGCTGGTCCCGGCACAGGAGCCACCGCGGGCGCCGCTGCTGAGCGAGGGGCGGCACGGCTGGCCCAGCAGGGGCACCACGGCTGGGCTAGCACAGAAGGGTTGGCTCAGCTGGGTTGTTCCAGCTGGGTTGGCTCAGCAGGGTTGTTGCAGCAGGGTTGTTCCAGCTGGGTTGTCTCAGCAGGGTTGTACCAGCTGGATTGTTGCAGCAGGGTTGTCTCAGCAGGGTTGTTGCAGCTGGGTTGTCTCAGCAGGGTTGTCTCAGCAGGGTTGTACCAGCTGGGTTGTCTCAGCAGGGTTGTACCAGCTGGGTTGTTGCAGCAGGGTTGTTCCAGCTGGGTTGTCTCAGCAGGTTTGTTCCAGCTGGATTGTCTCAGCAGGGTTGTTCCAGCTGGGTTGTCTCAGCAGGGTTGTTGCAGCAGGGTTGTTGCAGCAGGGTTGTTCCAGCTGGATTGTTGCAGCTGGATTGTCTCAGCAGGGTTGTACCAGCTGGGTTGTTCCAGCTGGGTTGTTCCAGCTGGGTTGTCTCAGCAGGTTTGTTCCAGCTGGATTGTCTCAGCAGGGTTGTCTCAGCAGGGTTGTTGCAGCAGGGTTGTTGCAGCTGGGTTGTTCCAGCTGGATTGTTGCAGCTGGATTGTCTCAGCAGGGTTGTTCCCGCTGGGTTGTCTCAGCAGGGTTGTTGCAGCTGGGTTGTTACAGCTGGGTTGTCTCAGCAGGGTTGTACCAGCTGGGTTGTTGTAGCAGGTTTGTTCCAGCTGGGTTGTCTCAGCAGGGTTGTTCCAGCTGGATTGTTGCAGCTGGGTTGTCTCAGCAGGGTTGTCTCAGCTGGGTTGTTCCAGCTGGGTTGTCTCAGCAGGGTTGTTGCAGCAGGGTTGTCTCAGCAGGGTTGTCTCAGCAGGGTTGTACCAGCTGGGTTGTTCCAGCTGGGTTGTCTCAGCAGGGCTGTACCAGCTGGGTTGTTGCAGCTGGGTTGTTCCAGTTGGATTGACACAGCCATCTCCTCAGCCCCCCGTGTGGGAAGGTGTGTGTGTGTCACCCTGTCTGAGCAGTGAGCACGGAAGAAAATGAGGTGGACCCAGGCCCAGACTGAAACTCGTGGCCTTCCTTCCACAGAGAGAAAGGCTACAGAGGAATAAACTGCAGCATTATAGAGCAATGCTGTGTGAATGTATTCTATAATAAATGCACAGAGAAGTAGAGCCTGCACAATCTGGAGGTGCTAACTGCTCCTCACACAACATGCAATTTCCATTTTTTATTAGACAGGTCTTCTCACACTTTTCCTCATTCGTTCACTACAGGATCATTGATTTTATTGCTGCAAGCTTATCCTAATTGCACTAAAACAAATGTTTCGGGTATTAGGGACTGTCGCAGTAACCATTTCCTCCAGTCATTGTTTCCTTTACCCCCTTCCCACAACTGTGTTCCAGAATTTGCTTTCTGCAGTGACTATGCTGGGACATTGCAATATACTTTCCAAAATATAAAGCATTTCATACTTTTCAAAATGCAAAGCGAATGTATGATGTGTTAATGTTTGAGCTTGTGGTTTCATTTTAATATCATGTTACTGTAAATGAGACTGATGGAAAGTACTCAGTAAGAAATCTAAGTGTTTGGTGGGTCCCTTTTTGCATTCTTTGTCTCAGGAACTTGCAGCACAGCTCCCTGCCCCACCTCCTGTTCACAGCTGAGCTCTGCAGAGACCTTAGAACAGCTTCCTCCGCACTTACATTACCAGTGACGTTGATATCAGAGATCCAAATATTTCACATGTTAACACAGACTCTCACAGGGCTGGTGTGCAGGAGAACTCTGTGCAGAACAAGCCTGAAGAATCCACCTTCCTCCCCTTGGTCTCATTCAGCACACCCTTAAGCAGGACTGTTCCATAAAGTGAAAGTTCTTCAGATCCTGTTCTCTCTGCTTTTAGGCTCTTTATCTCAACCAAAAAAACCCCGCAAACCAAACACAAAGTAAAACAAGCAAACAAAACCCCCAAGGAAAACACCAAGAATCCATTTTTCCATTGAGTATGAGGTAGCATTAAGGACTTTTGACAATTAAAGCACAGAGCTCATGCTGACAGTGCTTCTGTGAGGCCCCAGCTCTGCCATGGAGCAGTTGCAGGCTGCCCCCCTCTGTGTCTCTGTGCCTCCCACAGTTCTTTACTTCCTTGAATTGACTTCTCTTTGTTTTATTTCTTGCTCAGATCCCCAAAGGATCCAGATTTATATCTTAATCATCCTTTCTACTTCCTTCTTCGAATGACTTGTTCTCCATTCAGTGGTGCCCCCAAGTCCCTCCTGACCCCCAGGCCCCTCTTTGTCCCCACTCTCTCTGCTCCCCCTCCCTCACTCCTGTCTCACACCCACTGTCCTTTTCCTGACCTGAGTTTGTGACCTCTCGGTCAGCCCTGACTCTGCTTTCTCCACGTCTCTTTACCACCAGGCATTAGCTCATCCCCACCCTTACTTCTTAACATCATCTCTCAAAAATTTTTCCTCCTAAACTTCCTTGCCAAAACGGTCTGTGCTGTGTTAATTTGTGCCTCATTCCCTGCACCTCCCTTCCGATGGGAACTTGGCCATACCACCTCTCTTCTTTTAGTGCACCCAAATGCAGTGGCAAAATTATTTTGGTTTTGTGCCCTTCTCTCTTGTGGCTTCTCAAATTCCTTCAAAGAACCAGCAAGATTCTGTTTGCTGGTTAGGCCTTTCCTTTTCTTTCCTGTCTTGCAAAGAACTGCAAAATAAAGCGATAAAAAGGCCATGAAGTGACACAGCCGTGCATGCACTCTCTGGAATCCCTCCCCTTGGCCACTGTGGCTGCTCCCAGGCATGGGGACAGCCATCCACGGCACCCCTGTGCCTGCTCTGTCTGTTCCAGCACGAGTGGGAAGGAGAAATACTCAAAGGCAGAGAAAACTTCACAATAAACCCTCTTAGTTTAATCAGGAAAATAGGGGGAAAAGCTTCTTTTTCTGTCAAGTAGGTTACTGTTTTAATCTCTTTACTAATTTCAACGCATTCTCTGAGAAAAAAAATCGAAACATATAATTGAAAACCATTGAAGTGAAACATTAGTGCTTAAAAATATTTCTCAGCCAAACACTTCAGTTAATTTAACTTAATCCAAAGGCAGATTTTTTGTTGTACAAACTGTTCACAAAAGCCCATGCAGTCGAATTCTGCGATTCTCTTGTGACTGTTGCTATGAACAGACTTACATTCAAAGGCACATGGGGGGGCACAGTGGACAGGGTGGAAGCACAGTGTGTTCTCATCTTTAGGGGTTCACATCTCATGTGTAAAGGAACATACACTGGAGAAAACAAGGTGCAATGTTTGTGTCTCTCTACCACTGAGCTGTGGCTGTCAGCCAGAACAACACCCTGCCCCAGTCCTCAGGTTTTATCTGCAGCCCTTTCAGAGGTCTCAAGTAGCAGGACAGTTGCCCAAGTTCAATACAACACCAAACAACCCTGTGTGTGACCCACAGGCCTTTCTTTGGTCTGTCCTTGACTTCAGTGTCATCTCAGTCTACCACACATTCCTCCCAACAAACACTTCTGCCGTTCCCACGTGTAGGAAGAGCATTTTGTGCTTTTCAGGTGTTTCTGCAAGGACGGCAGCCGAGGTTCTCCATTGACTGGAACGCTCCTTCCTTTGCACAGGTCTGAGACATTCCCACAGGACCTTCCTGTTCAGTCCCATTTTAAAGCTCCTTGCAGATCTCCTGACATCTCCAACAGCACAAAAGGTTCCCAACAGCATTGGTTTGTTTTTGTGAAACAATTGGATTTGCAGTAGCTTCCCAATGCATTCTCTCTGCATTGCATGTTGCTCTGTCTGTGCCTATCAGGCTCTTCAGTTTCAGAATTTTCCAAACTCTTCAGAGTCCTAAACAATTCTAGACTCAGTCTGAGCCACGAGCCAGTATTTCACAGGGACTTACACATAAAGCAACAACCCGTCTTCATAAAAAAAATTAAGACTTTTTGTTCATTTTGTACTGATTTCCTTTACGTCTGAAGAAGAAATCACAACCATAAACTGCGGACTTGTTCAACAGGGATTATTTCCAATAATATTAAAATTATTTACAATGATATTTACAATCAATGAGATAGAATATTCCTTTACAGGTAAATGAACAAGCCCTGCAGAAACAATGCCAATGTATGTCACCCCCTCTCTCACACACACTTCAGGAGTGTTTCTGTTTTGGAGTTAAAGAGCCAGAACAAATCAGAATCTTTCTCAGCAGCATTTTAAATCAACACCATTTAAATTAAATGATACTATAAAAAAATCACACTTTGTCCTAGTTATTATTTAAACTTTTTATGACAGGATTAGAAATTTTCTTCTTTGAAATGTTTTTAACCACCTATGAATTTTCAAAGTGTGACTATAGTTCCGAGGTCTCACAGGAAGTGTGAGGCATTTTGGATAAATCTAATGCTGCTTCTCCACTAACAGTGAATTGTTTAAATGAAAAAAGCTTGTTTCATTTCAAATGTGAGAAATGGGCTACTAGAAATATTGAGGTTTATTTTTTAAAAATTCCAAACAGATAAAATATCTATTAAAATACATTTTAATTAAAAAATTAGAAATGCTACAAATATTTTTATTTTTAATATTGCAGGAAGGGATACTAAGTGTTCTTAAACTGTTATTTCTAATAAAAATAAACCTCTGTGTATTATTCTCTTGTGTTCTCCATCAGATCCCTGTTGCACTGAGGGAGGAATTTGCAAAAGGAAAATATGCCTTGTTATACAGTGAGCATGAATATTAGCAGATTTGTACATCCTTCTGCCTTATAGACTCGGGGTTTATGGAGAAATGCTTGGGGTTTATTATGTTTGAAGTGAAAGGTTTTTCCATAAAGCTTTGAGCACAGTAAACCAGCCTCGCTGGGCTTTTTTAGCGTTCATTCAGCGGTGGAAGCTGGGGAGGCTGTCCCAGCTGCCTGGTCCCTGTGCCCATCCCCTGTGCTCCCTGGTCCCTGTGCCCATCCCCTGTGCTCCCTGGTCCCTGTGCCCATCCCCTGTGCTGCCTGGTCCCTGTGCCCATCCCCTGTGCTCCCTGGTCCCTGTGCC
>JAWWMP010000011.1:698100-718830 GCA_035047865.1 Dendrocincla tyrannina | reverse complement strand
ACACACACAGTGTCCCCCTAACAGGGTGTCCTGCCACACACCAAACAGCTTGGGCTGGAAAACCAGCACAGGGTTGGTTGATATGGAACATTCTGTATTTTACCTAATCTGAGAAAGATAGCTTAAATTACATCAGTTTTACCTAAACATGGAAAACACATCTTTCAGCTGGGCTTTCTATGACAAAACTCACTAGCATGGCATTGGGACCTGCTCCTGCTGCAGCCAGGCACACATTTCTCACCCAGGAGCACACTGGGGGTACATTCATTGGATTTCCACTCCCAGAAACTCATCTGTTTTATAAAACACAGATCCCCCTGTCACAGGTTGCCAGATCTCCAGAACTGTTTCTGAGTGCTGTCTAATTTATGAGATTCTCAATTAACATGGCTGGAAAAGACAGAAAGGATGTTCCAGGGCACGCAGCTATCCCCAATTCTTCTCTCAATGACTTTGACAAGGAATATTTGAAAACCCAGCAGCCAGTGTGAAAGCACCACACCTGTATGTCCCAAGGGTGCCATCCAGGCTTCCCTGGCACCTGCAGTTCTCAGGGAACACGGATGGTGTGGCTGTCAAAATGAAAAAGTGAGATTTAAAAGAATTGAAGGGAATGGGGTGGAGGAACAGGAAGACACACCCCCTCCCCCCACCCTGCAGATACTCAAATTGCAGCCTGCAGAAAACCTCAGATCAAACCCCCAAACCAAACAGCGACCAAGGCACATGTTCATGAAGAACGGTTGGAGATGTACAGCTTTATTCTGGCTTGAGAGCTAATTATAGCCTTGAAACAGTCTAGTGTGCAGCCAAATGGGGTCTCTAATTACCAGGTAGTCATTGGCTTCAAAGACTCCCTCAGACAAAAACAAAACCCAAATCCTGCAACGCTGGGAAAAGAGAGAAATGGCATTGAATTGCAAAGCTGTTTCACCTGGGTTCTACATGGAAATAAAAAGAAAAATTAGAACTGCACGTGCCCCTCCTACCTCCAAGAGCAGCCAGCAGAGGAGCAGGTCAGGTGCCACCTTGCATGATGGGGAGTGGCACGGAACCAATTTATGTCACCCAAATGATGGCCATTGACAGCGTCTATGGCAGCGCATTTGGGGCTGGGACAAGGAGCAGGTGAATTAGCAGCTTTCCCCAGATGGAAACAGCAGCATTCCAGACAGACCATGCGATTTGCAAACTTCTGGGGGTTTAGCAGCAATGTAACAGGAACAAAAGGGCAACTTTAAAGAAGAGGCTGTCCAGAGGATGTACATGAGGAGTTCAGATCATCGCAGGAAGCTTCGAGCACCTCTTGCTGTTTCCAAATACACCAGGAAATGGTCCAGCTCACCCAACACCCAACAAATATTTACCATTTTGGCAAAGATGAAGGGTTTTTTAAAAAATAAGCACCACAGAAGTAAGTATTTCGGCCAAAGAAACTGGGCTTCAACAAAAAGTGCTGTTATTGCTGGTGTTCCTTGGGCTTAGCCTTCCCAATGACAGAAGTGGTGCTCTGGTTCCCACCTTTCTCCTTGGTTCCCCTAATGACATGTCATGAAGATCTTGTAGAATAATTGTGAGCTATTTATTAACTCTCAGAATCAACAAACTTCAGTCAAATTGACGTCAAAGATCTGACATATAAGTACACCTTTCATAGGCACGTCTACAACTTATGAAAGGGGCTGACAAATAAAGCTCAGGGGGGAGTTCTTCAACCAAAATGAATCCCAGATCTGATTTTAAGGAATTTGAGGGGACAGATGGCATTCTTCCTGTTCTAATGTTAGTTTGCATTTGTTGAAACTTAGGAAAAATTAGAAGAGGTGCTACAAGCCAAGCAGCCTGATTTAAAAATGGAAACAAACTGTCAGGATCCTTTTCTTGTGTGATTAGACTGGAGTTTGTGTTGCTGGAAAGAGGGAATGAGTATTTTTAACTGAAGAGCACTGAGTTTTATTGATGGTCCTCCATCAGCTCCTCCTGCCCAGGATGGAAAGGTGCACATGCATCAAATATAAAATTCAATATTTATTCAAATATTAGTCCGCTGGTAGAAAATAGAAATGTAATTGGAAGTTAGTTAAGATTCCTAGGTTTAAGTCTGAAAACAATGTATAAAGACAAAGCAAGCACCATGACAGCCTGGCCAAATTCTAAAGAGGCCTTTGTGGTCCAGCTGCCACACAGCCTGGTCTGCTTTGTGAAGAAGTTCATCAGCATCCATTAATCTTTGTTTGCATCAGGCACCCCACTCGCATCCCTATAGCTGGAATGTCCGAGGGGAGGAAAGGAGAGGGGAATATATGCCAGGGAATTCAAATACCACTCATGCCCAGTGAAAACTAGAAAGGATGGAAGACTCACAGGGCGAGTGCTTTCTGCTCAGTAGGAGCGAGGGTGTGAAGTGTGCCCTGGTTTGCATGCTGGTGGGTACTCCTGAGAGCCAGGAGTGTCCTCATCAATCCTCTGCCTCATTTTCTGTGACTGCCTTCCAAAGTCTCCAATCAGGCTGAGAAAAATACAGACATGATGCTCCCAGCCTACACAAGGAGCAAAGGCTGGCAGAGCAATCTGCACTCTGGCCTTGCACTGGGAGAGAGCTCTTGCATTAGTGGGGTCTGGAAATAATTGCCCAGCACTGGCTGGGGGGATTTGATCATTTTCTGCTTGAAAAGATGAGGGAAAAATGCTCCCTTCCAACATTCAATTAGGAGAGCTGTTTGGTGTCAAAGCACTGAGGGAGATTAGGGGACCAGTTATTGCTGCTTTATGCATAATTCTGAATTTGCTGCTCTAATGAGCCCTTCTCTGTATCCTCCATGACTGTCACTCAGCTTGCTGCAAATGGCTTGGCCTGACAAATTCTGTTAAGCCCCAGAAATTAAATGAGATCTGAAAATGCCTGAGTACACACCCGTCACTCCACATGCTGTTCTGTGTTAGTCAAGCGGGCTTGGAGCCAAGAGCTGCCACCTGGGACCACCAGGAGCCATTCCCTGGGCCTGAGGGTGGCAGGAGCTCCCCACTCCTTGGGATCACCCAAAAACAGAGAAGAGGAACAATTAGCAGAGACACCACCTAACAAGAGCAAAGGATATTCCATTCATTTATTCTCCAGATGTAACTGGCAGGTAAGAGGCAAAGGCAGAGGACCTCTGTAGAGGCTGTTCAGATTCCTTAGCTCTGCCCCACCAAAGCATTCTCCATGCAGCTGATCAGCAGCACTGCTGGCCTGTCATCTTCCACTGGCCAGCTGCAAAAAGAAAATTAAAAAAAGGGGAAGAAGAAAAAAAAAAGTAATGGGCTGGGTGGCCTGTGGCATTGTTGTGTTTGTGATAGTTATGCAGGAAAAGCTGGAGCTGAGTGGGAACATTCAGATAGAGTTTTGGATTAAAAGCCTTTCTTCAGATCCCCCAAAGCAAAGCATGCTTCCAGGAATTGATTCTGACAGTTACATTTTTAATAATTCATTTGAACTAAAAGATCTCTAGTAGTAGAGAAAAAAAATAGTAGGGGCATGAAAAAAGTTATCTAAAAGAAAACACAAGGGGAGGTTGAATCCTACAGTGTTGATTTTAGAGCTGCAAAATAAGAACGGACCACTGAATATTTACTTGCATATCATAAGTAGACCAAGACCAACAGCATGAGAACAAGTGGAAATTCACCTTCAGGCCCAGATCAAGGTCAACGTAAACTGAAATGAGCTCATGAACAACCTATCTGGAGGCTGCCAAGACACTGAATGACAAGACCCACACGATGCCCCAAACCCTTGAGACCCATCTGCTTCCAGGTGTCCAAACCCCAGTCCCTGGCAGCTGCCCCAGAGTGGCCAAGGGGGATGACAAGGATGGTAAATGGAAACTTTATGTGTCTGGGGGCTGTCCTCTGTTTGATACCCCCTGTAGTCTTTGAAAGGATTTCCTTTGAGTTGGAAAGCTCCTGCTGGGCTCACTGGGTGAGAATTCCTGGCCATCGCACCTCTCCCTATCACTTCCACCCAACTGCTCCCACCTCCCCATCCCAGCTGCCAGATTTAATCCGCTCCCATTTGGGAACTGCCCTGCTAGCAGCTCTTTCCCATTTCAGTCAAGCTGAGTTAAGAGGATGCTCTTTGAAGGCTGCTGGGCAGCGTTGCTGGGCTGGGGCTGGAGCAGCGAGGAAGGGCCTGGGGAGGGGCGGCCGCAGACAGGGCTCAGAGGCAGCTGCAAAGGGCACGCAGGTCACCAGTGACGTGCCCTCCCCTCGCAGCTGCAGCATGTGATTCTCACAGGAGTTCAGTGGTTTGATGTGGGCAGTGAGGACAAGTCAGCATTTAAACCAGATGACAATCGCTGTGTTGCAGTGGTGTCAGTGAGAAACAGCAACCACCAGAGAGCCGCCGGCCCCGGTTCAGCTGCGCTGGCAGAGCCTCCCCATGCAACTGCAAGGAAACAACCAGCTCACCGCTTCTGTGGTGTCTCTCTGGTTTTAACTCCAACAGCTCTACAGGCTCAAGCTTTCACTCAGTGCAGCCACGAAGGTACACAAGTACATCATACACTGCAGGGTGTAGCTCTCGCTTCCCACAGCAATAACCCAGCGCCGCTAAGCTCTGCGGGTGGGTTTCCATGCCAGGACACCCCTGCACTCAGACAGCCTCCTAACAGCTGCCCAGAGAGAGGGTCACTGCCCCTGGGCCCCCGTGGCTGAGCTGTGCTTTGGTGGGCAGAGCTGGCATGGTCCCAGAGCAGCTCAGCGGGGAGGTGACTGAAGGTGCTCGCCCATGTGGCACTGGGGCAGGTTCAGCAGAGCAGCTGACCCTGGCGGGGATCTGCATCCCCACATCACCTTGCACTGGTACTGCCATGGTCACCTCTGTGCCTCGTCCCACGCCGAGACTCACACCACCCATGTAATCCTGAAAACAGCCCGTGTGACCCGGTCCCTACAAACCCAGGCTCTGCTGGGTGTGTCAGCCAGGCAAGGCCAGTGCACAGCAATCCTACAACGGGAGTGGGAAATCTGGGGGAGTTCAGCGAGACAGGCCGTTCATTCATTGTACTTTTTTTGCAATAAATTGGAAAGGAAGCCAAAACAAACTCCCAGTGGCCTCCTTTCCCTGACTCCTTTGGGAAAGCAGCTCTCCTGGGAAAGGGAAGCCTCGCTCTTTACTGATGGTGAGTGTGCTCAGGGTGGTACAAACCCATCGTTCTTGCCCTGCTCTGGGGGCCTCATTTCTGAAGTGCGAGAGCAGCTGCAGCATCAGCACCCGCGGCAGGCCAGGAAACCTCCAGCGGAGCCGCCCTTCCTTCCTGCCCCGCCGGCCAAGTCCCGCAGCCCGGCACGGGCGGCTCGCTCAGCACCGTGGCTGAACCAACCAAGCCCTCTGCAGCCACATTTGGTGTCTCATCTCGCACAACCGTCCCCAGAGTCTCTGAAAAGCTGCCGCGCTTGTGAAGTCAAAGCATGAGCAACGCACAGTAGGAAACCCACCCAGATTTCTCCCTATCATAGCATTCTCCTAATCCTGGACTTTACCTTGCCCTTAAGGAAATGAGAGGCCCAGACTGACACAAGCCCTGTTTGGACCCCTGAAGCCCAGGATTTAGTTGATCATTTGCAAAGAATAACCAAGGTCTGAAACCACAAAGCTGCTGTGGGGTGTTACAACATGCTGAAGCCTGCAACAGTGGAGCTGACACTGCAAACACATCTTGGGACAACATTTGGTCCCCCTGAAACCGGGAGCTGTCATGAGGAGAACCCAGTTCCATGCATTTCATTTCATACTCTTCTGTTTTTTCTGTTACAAAGATAAAGGCAGCCCAACCTCCTGCACATCACCTCTAGGAAGTGAACTTCATCAGTTAGCAGTGACCAAGATTTTTTTCTTCATAGTTGATGTTGCATTTTTTGGAATGACAGAAAGCCACCCATCCCTGGGAACCACTTTCCCACGTGCTGGGTGAGGGATCATGTTTGGGAATTTCCTATTGCCAGACCCAGCTCAAAGAGGATTGACCTGCCAGGGGCCTTTGGTCACAAGCACCTTCCTCCACGCTGCACAGAGCAGAGTGGCTGGAAAGTGTTTGGTCTTCTTGCCAATAATAAAAAGTCCACTCTAAAGCAACCCCCAGGCCCTCCCCTCGGGCTGCACTGTATGGCCAAGCTCACAGCTCCAGGCATGAGCCTGAGCTGAACCATTCCATCAGCTCCATGCTCTGGCCCTGTGGGCGAGGGTTGGAGCGAGGTCCTGCACTCATGGCAGACTGGCAGCATTGTCATTCCCACTCTTTATAATTTCTCTTTGCTTTACAGTGGTGTCATTTAGGATCTATTTTTATTCAAATCCCTTATGAAACCAATTCAGGTCTATGAAGACCAATTGAAAACTCTTTAGCTCAGCAGGAGCATTACAGCAGAAGTAAACAAGTTACAAGGGTGTATTTTTCTTGGCTATTTACCCCACTGCTGTTAAGACTTAGAGGCAGACTGAACAGTCACATCTTTTTCCTATTCCAGATTTTTCCAGGGTGATTTGCTGCATAACCCGAGAAGCAAATCTCTCAGTCACCACATTTAGGTGTACTCTGAACTCCCACCACCTGGCAGACACAGACACCATCAGCCAGAACAACAGCCACAGCACTCTGGTCTCTGGGGCAGTCAGAGATGGGGGTAACACACCAGCTTTTTTCCTCCATTTACCCTGGCCCAGCCTCACCAGCAGCTGAAACAGCTTGACCTACTATTCATCAGGTTTCTAATACCATTGACGTTGGCTTAAGTTGACACAGAAGGGTGAGATGCAGAGCTGGTGTAAATGTGCCATCCTGGGCCCAGGAACCAGCAGTATCCTAGTCACTGCTGCTCCGTTCCGTTTGGTTGTTGGGCTTCTGTGTGTGTGACTAAAATCTGCTGGGCAGACTCCTTAGCCACAAAATCACAGGATGGTTTGGGTTAGAAGGGACCTTAAACCTCATCTTGTCCCACTCCCTGCCACAGACAGGGACACCTTCCACTATCCCAGGTTGCTCCAGGCTCTGTCCAACCTGGCCTTGGACACTTCCAGGGATTCTGAATGAGGGCTGTCTCATCTGTTGCATTTCTGTTCTCTAGCCCAAGCCCCCCCATCCTCCTCCTGTACCTTTCTGCTGGTTTCCTGCAGCAGCAGCACGTTCCTGGTGTCAGCCCCTCCTGCCTCTGACAGCCACACTCACAGCTCAAACTGAACACAGCCCTGCCTGCCATGGGAGCATCCAGGTTCAGCTGCAGCTAAAACACTCCCAGGGTTAGTGTGCAGGCCAGCTGTAATGGCAAACGCTTTGACTGTTTACCAGTCTTTCCTCACCTTTCCATTCTTTAAGAAAATCGACGCCTTCTCCAATATTCCTGAGAATCATCCATTGCTTTAAGTGTCAATAGGGTGGCATTACTGATCAGTAATGGAATTACCTGTGATCCTGTGCAGCCAATTGAGACAAACTATAAAAATTCCCCAGCCCCGCAGGAGAGGAGCTGGTGCGTCCAGCACACTTCAAGGTGCTGGGAAAGACCCCACTGGGATCTGAATGGAGCCAGGAAAGCTCCAACCACTCCCGTGTGACCAAAGCCCCATCCCAGACAGGCAGCAGGGACAGCACAACTCTAAGGGAAGCTGGTGCCACTCAACAGAAAGAGTATTAAGGGGAAAACCTGAGTTTGGGTTAAACAGGAACATGGGCAGCTTAGAATAAAGATCAGCATTGCTAAAATAAGGAAGAAAGGAACCGTTTTCACCAAGCCTTTCTCCCGCCCCTTATTTGCATTTCCCGATGCCAGCTCCCTGCTACAGCATGGGAACGGTCGGACCAAGTGGTGGATCTGCAGGTTTCTATGGTGATCAGCACAGAAATTGCCTGCCCAGCCGTGTGTGAAGGAAAGCATCCATGTCACAAACTGTGGATTCTATGCTGAGAGAAAACCCTGCCCTGCACTGGGGGGTGGGGGTTGTGCTGCAGGGCAGAAACCCAGCACTCACCAGCCTGGGGATGTCTGTGCACGGAGGTGGGAACTCAGAAGAGGACAAAAAAACCCTATACAAAATAAAAGTAATTACCACTAAATGGTTACACAACACCATTTAAAAATATTGATACACACAAAGTATGTAATATTCCTAAATATCTGAAATGCCAACTTTCTCTCATCCTGTCCCTTGTTCCTTGGGAGCAGAGCCCAACCTCTCCCAGCTCCCCCCTCCTGTCAGGGGGTTGGAGAGAGTGAGAAGGTCCCCCCAGAGCCTCTTTTTCTCCAGACTGAGCCCCTTGTCAAGGCCATGTCTGTCAAGAGCTGCATGGAAAGAACGGATGAGAATTTTTATTGTGGCCTCCCCCAGATCAGAAAAACAACTTTGGACATGTATGTATTGGTGAACACCCCTGCAGAGACCAGTTGTTGTGAAGAGCTCTTTTAAGAAATGAAACACAAGAGGGTTTTCTTCCTTAGACAAAGTATGATTTATCTGTGTTAATGAAACATCAAAGCATGTAATGGTTGATCTCCAACAGCATGTGTCAGCTACAGTCATGAGAACAGGGCAAGTGACAAGTGGTAAAAAGGGATTAAATTCATGCACTTGGTAACTGTTGATTCTATAACCTGTGTAGAAGGTTCTGAGTTCATGTTCCCCGTCCTCATGACTATGGCACAAAACCATGCTTATAAAAGAGTGAGTCCCTTACAGACCTTTATGACCTGTAAATCATAAAGGGAGGGAGAGCTGGCAAAAAACCAACCTCAAATTCCAACTGTCACACACTTTAGGGAGAAGCACAGATTCCATCTATTTAGGGTGTTCCCAAAAGGGAAGTGTGGATTATAAAAATGAGCACTGGCAGCAAGACAAACCTCGTTCATTGATCCAGGCTAAGCCACTGGCTGGTCCTTCCCAGCTCAGACACACCAAGCACCTTCCTCTTGAAAACCTTCCCCTGTGGCTGCCTGGGGAGGTGATTGACCAACAACATGAGTTAATGCACTTACTCCCTTCAGGAATCAAACCTGGAACTTGTCAATTCAAATACGACTTGGAACAGACATTGATCTAAGTTTAAAAAAAAAAAAAAAAGAAAAACAAAAAAAATCCCACACTAAAAAAAGGGCATGTTTACTCTCAGTTTTTACCCAAACAGGCTCAGAAACACCAGCCAGTTTGGCGAAATATAAATGGAGAAATGTAAATGCCAACTCCTAAACTTATTAGGGAATTAGCATGACTGAGAAAAAGGACAGAATATACACAATGATTTTCTTTTCTGAAGTAATTTGCTGCAGCTCCCAAGGCTGAATGAAGCAGCTGCAAACCTCCCCAGAGCAGCTGCTCCCTCCAGCCCCTCGCAGGCTCTGCCTGTGCAGGCAGCAGGTCCCGGCCCCACGCAGGAGCCCCCGGTGTGGCCTGGCTTCCCCAGGTCACTCGGAGCATCACTTCATCATCCAGAGCCACGTGATGCCCGTGGCCTCCCACGACAACAGCAGGAGTTTTATATTTTGCACAGCATCCCACGATCCTGGTGCACAGACGGCAGGAAAGCGAGAGCTGGGCTCCATCGGGCACCTCCCATCCCGGCAGCTGCTGCAGCTCGGATCTGCTGCCCAGGAAGTCTCAGACAGAGAACCAGCATCTCTTGACAGTGCCATTTTATACCCGTCATACACCAGCTGTATGAACACGTGTGGGAACCTGATGTCACACACCTATAACACCAGAAGGTGCTACAAGCACCTGAGCAGAAGAAAGCACCTCTGGGAAACCTGTGAGCACAAAGGGTGAACCCCAAGGACAGGGCCTTAGCACCACTCCTGCTCCCTCAGACAGTCCCGAAAACACAGAGAAGAGGGATGTATTCAACATACCTGATCAATAAATAGCAGGGATCAGTAGCCCATACACCATAGATCTGTGAAGTTATTTAGTGTTACTTTCAAAAAAATTCAATAACCATAAACCTTTTAACAGACAAAGGGAAGACAGCAGTGTGGTGAGTACTTCTCATCAGAACAAACCCTTTTAACACTTTAAACCCTGAACATTAATCAGCACTTACTGCTTGGACTTAAGAGTCTCTAAGTTCCCTCACTGTGGCACAGCCCGAGGACTGCACGTCCCAGCCACGCTCAGGCGAGGGCATGGCAGCTCATCTGCTGGTCATACTCCAGATCAGGGCACAGCTGCTGCCACACAGCACCCCCTCTACACCCCCTGAGATTAGCAGGGACTGAACCGGCCCACGACTGGGAATTTACCTCACTGAGAACCTCGGGGTGAACCTGTCATTCAGCACTGCAGCATTCCCTGCATCCTCCCTCGTGCCCAGGCAGAGGGAGAGGCTGTGCCCTGGGTGCTGGGGGCACTTCTGCAGCCCCCCATCCTCAAGGGGTGTGCCCTGTGCAACTGAGGGGGCTGCAGCTGAACAGAGCATTCACCCACTCCAAATTCAGAGTAACACCATGTGCTTCCTTCTCAGCACCCCCCAGTGTGACTGCAACCACTGCTGGTTTTTTCTGCTGAGCTGGAATGGGAGGAAGCAGAAGTGTGTGTGAAAGGGAAGAGCTGAGGAAGCTGAAAACAGAGAAGTGCCCTGAGATCTTCAAACACTTCCTTTACACAGCTACAGAGGGAGGAGGCACAAGCACCGACCAGAGGGAGCAGAGGAACCAGCACAGCGAGACCCCATAGACATGGGGAGGGGCTGGGGGTGCTGGGGCAGGAGCAGCCCCGTCGCTCTGGGCTCCTCAGCCTAAGAGGGCCTGCTGGAAACAGGCTGAACTGAGCTGAGCCTGCATGGAGCTCCCTGTGCCGGCCACCAACCAGAGAGAAAAGAGCCCTCTGACTTGGCTACCACCTCACTTTAATCACCAGGCTACAGGTTTTTGGGAGGGGACACCCCACCACATGCTGACAGAGCTGCAGCAGCAGGGGCAGGAGGAGCAGGAGCCCCAGCCCAGCCAGCAGAGCACAGCCCAGCCTTGCTAAAACCCATCCTCAGGGAAACATCAGCTTCCCATCACTGCAAACCAGGGGGCTGGCGTGGTGTCTCCCAGAGACAGCCTGCATAAATCAAAATCTGATTATGCTGCATTATGAATGTTAGATTTTCCACAAGATGGTGAAACACAGTGATATATAATCTGTTTTGCATTGAATTAATTGAAATAAATTATCATAATCCTCCCTGAGTCCTGCAATCACTACTTTTCAGATTGAACCTTCCCTGGGGATTTAAAAAAAGTATTTGCTTTTTCCATAAGGATAGTTTTTAGACTTAAAAATAATACGGGCCCTTGGAAGAAAGCTGGAGCCAGGGCTGAGGCCACACCTCGTTACCTGTTATACACCATAATGCAGAGGGAAATGTTCCCTTTTTCTTGCCACTGCTGGCTCAGCCCTTTGTTAATTTGATAAGTGCTGTGATGGATGCCCACAAAAGCCTGTTTTGAAGTCAGCGTGTTTCATCTTGCAACGAGATTGATTTGAAATTGACCCCATTTCAAGTGAATAAAAGTTGTCACAGTTTCAGATTAATTCAATTTGGAGCCTACTCAAATCATACGTTTTCCATCCACCCTCTGGATCCCAGAGAGTATATCCAGTTTTCTTCAGAGTGGAGGGTGGGGCCACACAAAGGAACTCATACTTCTCTTTGCAAAGTTGCTACAGTCTAGTACTTACACCAAAGCAACACAGCAGTTCCCTACTGACGTATAGAACTGAAAACTGTTATTTTTTCATTTTGGAACATGTATGTTTTCATCTGTGTGACCCTACCCCCTTCAGTGACCCACAGACTCAGGTTCACAAAGTTCCTGAGTGCAGAGGAGGCAGCAGGGCAGGAGGGAGAGGTGAGCTCGGGGCACCTTTGTTCTCCCTCCAGTTCTGACATAGTTCAGGGGCTTATGTAGCTCTTGGCATCTGCTGAGAAATCAAAAAAATACAGAGACAGCTCCGTCTAAGTCCTGCTCTTTGATACAGCCTGAGCAGCTGCAGCGTTTGGGATGCACCTCCATCCTTCTCTGAGGTACCCTGGGCATTCCGGGGCCTGCTCCAGCTGGGATGCTGCTCATCCCACAGGGCACCATCAGGTTTGCTGTGCAGCTGATTCAGGGCACACAGCTTCCAAAAACATGAGCAACAGGCACCCCTGTGCTCTCAGGGCTGCTGGCACGGGACAGCAGGAACAGGTCCAGAAAGATCCCAAGCAGCTTCTCCTCCTGGCTGGACACGACCCCCACTATTCCACTCTATCTTTTTCTTTTGAAACCACCATATTAAAACCAAGAATTATATACCTGCTGGCATTTCAAGATGGATTCACAATTTGCATAAACACAGTATTAATTCAAGATAAGAAACACCCAGAGAAGGGAGATAGAATAAATGAAGTTTACATTACAGACATCTGAAACTCCAGCTCAAGGCATAGGGCAAGGAAGGCTTTCTTTTATAATGAAATTACAACTTTTAAATAGGAAAAAGATCACACTACTAAAGTGTATGAAATATTTAAATGCAGGCTGGGGTTAAATTTGCTTAAATAACGCTCTGGTTTCAATGGGGTTACAAAAGAACAGGGAATTCAGCACACATCCATGTATAGAATCAGAGAGTAAGTCAAGTTCAGATTCAAACAGCGTAAGTACACAAACAAAACTTCAGTCCTGAAGTTATATTAACAATTCCATTGTAGGCACTCAGGATACCCAACACGTTTGTTAGGTGTGTTTACATCCTGCAATAGCAGAGTTTATGTCTCCATATGAGTATGAACAAACAGGCTTGCCAAATGAACTCCAGTTCCCCATCAGTTAATTGCTGTTAACTACTGAGGGCTGGAAACCCCAAGAGAAGACAGTCAGTGCAACACCTGGAACAGCTGCCACCAGGTCCACATGGAGCAACTCCAGTCTCATAAAGCCTATAAAGAATCCAGGAATATCCTTCCCTGAGCTCTCAGTAGTTCAGTCCAGACAGGTTTGGCTCCATGTCTCCATCACAAGGGACACAGAAGTGACACAAGCCTGGTTCCCTTTGCAGACAGTGCTGCCCACAAACCCTTCAGACAAGTCAGACAGGTCACTGTCCCTGCCCCAGGTAAAGGCTGCACACCTTTAATCACCACAGGGGCCTTCTCGTTTAGCAATGCTGAAAATTAATCTGTGCCAAAAAGGTCAAAAGTGCTTGAAAAGAATACAGAAAACTCTTTTTAGCTGCTTATAATTGGCTAAATAAATGCACACCGACATTTCTGTGCTACTGGTCTGTACTCAGTTAGTGCAGGCACACAGTCCCTGATTTTCGATGCTGGCAGGACTAAAATGTGGATGTTTCCCAAATTGTGGACACCAGATACAACTTCGTACATATGCATAAATATTTATGCTCAGCAATCTGTAACTGTCACTGCAGAGGCTGAAGTACAGCAATACTGCAAGGGAATAAATGCCTCAGTATCTGTGAACTCTGATTCACTCCAGGCTGACCCAGTTCTTTGGGAAATAAGCTTTTCCAAGCGGTTTCTTTGCTGAGAGTCCAGGCCTTGGAAATATCTTAAACATACAGTGCTCTCCTTAAACTTTACTGCAAAAATATGTGGAGTGCGTGGCATGTATTTCAGGAATCTGGGCAGACTGTGCTATACAGAAACTCAAATGTGAATCTCCACTACATTTTTTCCTTTAATTAAAGAAAAAAACCAAAAGCTTCAACAAGCCAAGGGAAAGCAAAACCCACAGTAAAGCAAACATAATGTTTGAAACAAGAAACCCAGCAGAAAATAGGCAGCCAATCTGGGATGAGGCAGAGTATCCAAAAAAGAAGGGAAGTCAAGGTCTCAAACACTAGAAATTCAGTGACTCAAGCACTTTGCTAGCAAGCTTTTATCTTAACTTTTTTCATCATCAGTAAACTCGGCAGCAAACTCCCCATACAAAACAAAGGCACGTGATATTGCTGTAGTTCGTTCAAGGGATAAAGTTATCACTAATCTCATTCTTCAGCATACACTCCTCTGAGTCACATTGCAACAATCATCACTATAAAGTTTCACACAGATTAAAGGAGATTTTGGTGATTAGTGGTGGAGGGAAACTCAGTCTAAACATCAAACATCCTTGGTGGACAACACACTCATTGGGCAAACTTTCTTTTCACTTTTGAATCTGCTTAGCACCATAAAGGGGGAAAAAAACATTAAATCCACAACACAACACACTGAAGGATGTTTTATACCCAACCCAGGAAAATGGGACCCATCTTCTCCCCAGCTGCCCCCATGCCCAGCAGGACATCCTGCTTCTGCCCTTCCACACAACAGCTTAGGGCAGCTGGCAGGGTGTGCTGTGCTCCCAGCCTTACCCCCCAGAGCCACCCCAGGTCCTCTAGGGCAGCTGGCAGGGTGTGCTGTGCTCCCAGCCCTACCCCCCAGACCCACCCCAGGTCCTCTAGGGCAGCTGGCAGGGTGTGCTGTGCTCCCAGCCCTACCCCCCAGACCCACCCCACAGTCCTCCATGGCAGCCCCTGCCCTGCCCAGCCCTGCTCTGCTGGGCTCTCCCTCTTAACAAGGCAGGGAGGTGCAGTGTTTGATACAGTGGCTGTCACAGATGTGTGTGTACAACAGCAGCCCAGAGTTACCTGCACACACTTCTCCCCCGCTCAGTCCCACGAGCTGGAGCAGCACACCTGGGCTCTGTTTCAAAGTGGGTGCAAGGGGAAGAAACAACAACCCAGCAGAGGAAGTCAAGCACAAGGCACATCATGTGTTCCCTAAGAACTACAAAAGATTCAGTTTTGACGTCTAAAATGTATCTATTTTATGATTTCACTCAAAGTATTTTCAGAATATCTGCAGAGACTTATCTTTCAGGTTACCTCTCTGAACAGGAATAGATACAACACACCTCTGCCCCGACTCTTGAAATTGGGACAACTGTAGTAACACTGCAGAAACAAAGGAGTAGATGAATATACCCACAAATGAGGAACTGTGAAAGGACATCTGCTACAAACGCTGGCCTGTACCTTTTGCAATACGTCATTCAAAGAAAAAAAACCCAACCAACTTCAATTTCAGATTAGTTTTCACCCAGTTCATTTATAACCATCCCCAAAAGTGACCTCAAACATCCCCTCTCACCTAGTACCACAAACTAACATTACTGTATCAAAAGGCAGAAACCTTTAGCAATTTTGGATCATTCTGACCAGTCCAGTTGCTGCAGCATTTCTTGCACAATCGTTATCAGTTTGTCAAGCAGAGGAGAAACATCTGGGATCTGTCTGTACCTGGACATCAAATCTATTCACTAAGCATTTTTTATAATGTTCCCATAGAGAATTTGGTAGAAATAAATAGCAGTTTAAATTGTTAAAGTTGAAGTTACACATCAGACACCATTTTCCTAAAAATTTAGTCTACCAAAGCAAAGCTACAGCCTCTGGATCAGAGTCTCCTCTTTGCCCAAACCTCCTAAAGATCTGAGACTGCCAAAACAGAATAAAGTCATTACAGAACAGCTGCTTCCAATATTTTAAGACTTATTTGAAAAACTTGCAAGTTCTGGTTAACTGACTTCTAATTTTACAGTGGTTGATGTAGGATCGAAGACTTGTTGAATAGTGCAGATTAAGGACTGACACACAGTATTTGCCTTGTGCACAGTGTGTCACCCCTGGCATTGACAGCAGCAAAGCAGCCCCCATGGAGTGTGTGCTGGGGCAGTTGCACCCTCGGGAAGTTTAAAACAGCCAGATTACAGTGGCTGTTCTGGAGCTTTGTGCAGGTCCATCTCTGCTCTAGCCCATGGTCGTTGACTAGTTCAGGTTTCCTTGGGTGACTCTTCAGCTCGATAATGACTGAGATCACCTGGGCTGAGATCATCTGTGGCAGGACAGGAATTCCAACTCCAACCCCAGTGAAGTCAGCACACACACACACAGTGACTTGGGAAGCACAGGGACATTCTCAATTACAGACTAATAAACCCTTAGTCTACACAAATTAACCCCCAAATCAACAAAAACCCCAAAACCCAACACACCCAGCCCCAGAAACACACTTGCAACCCATTTCTCCTCATTACAACTCACTTGAAAACCTTTAGCTGTTTGCACTAAAAATCTACTCTCAGATCCCTCTCATCTGTAGCACACACAGTTACCCAAGACTGTCAGCCCCAGACACAAAGCTCTGGAAGTCAGATAGATGCTGGATTCCTACAAAAATGAGGTTCTAGAACACTGTGCTCGAGCAACACGACAGGAAGGAGAATCTTTGACACACACATTTTGCATGAGGAGCATTTGGCACTGTAGGAGCAGGCTGTAAGCTGTGAACATCAGTATTTAATGCCATTTCCCCTTGGAACCAAGTTCATACATGTTTGCTTCCAGAGCAAGTCTCAAATCCCACGAGGATACAAACAGTACTGCCCAAGGGGACAGTGAGGGTCATATGGAATGGTGTGTGGGTTCCCTGCTATACAAACCTGAGGGTGACAGAGCTTCCAACAGCAGCTGAGCTCCAACCAGTCTCCATTCACCTCGTGGGAGTTGTCCATGCATTCCAAAGGAGAAGAGCACGTGTGCCACTCCTTTTCACAGAAAATTCTGAAAGAACATGGAAGTTTCTGCATTTTGTCACTCCTCGAGGAAATCTGACCCCGAACAACACCTGCACACAATGAGTACCCAAGTGAGGAAGTCATAAAGAGCCAGCTGCCCTTTATTTAAAATGCCCTTTGCAAACAACTTGCTTTACATTCTTTTCCGAGAAGCAGAACCGCCAGAATCCCACAGCCACAGAATTCCACATCAGCTCCAGCACCATCAGCATCAACAAAGCCTGAGCATCATGTTGAGCAGAACCACACTTGTATTGGGAGCGAGGCCGAGAACATGGCACAGTTACAATCACAGACACTGGGATACCAGAGACACACTTTCTTGCAACAGAACAAGCTTGGATTTTTAAAAATACAATCATTACGTACAGCAAAATGTGTGGCCACAAGACCAGCCTTAAACCAAGGCATTGCTTACACCATTTCTGCACTGTCAGTAAATATTTTGGCTGGGAATGTCATTTTTCTTCCAAAACAATTATACATTTGCAATTCTCACTGTGAAAAGAGCAATATACCACCTCTGTATTGACACGGGTGTAACATATTCCCACAGGGAAAAGCAGTAAAAGAGTACCTTTATATTGATACATTTCCCTCAAGTGTTGAAGCTAATATAGCTTTCATTACTCAGTCAAGTTAAAGCAGGATGATTTTTTTTCAGACTTTTCATAGACAAGGCCTATGTTTAACAAGCACCAAAACACTTCAGAGGATTTGGAAGATCAGACTACTGAGCTCTACACTTTGTACTGTCCTCACCAATCATATAGAACACTGAACACCTAAATACATTCAGAACCCTGATCAGACCATGCCACAGCTGCTTAAATGCTTCATTGTTTAACAAATACACCTTTTAGGCCAGAACTAGAATGCACCCCAGAAAGGCTCAGCACAAGGCGGAGCTCAGCAGGCTGCCCTCAGCTGCTCTGCCAGGCTCAGCAGAGCTGGACTTTGTGTGCCACCAGACACCTGTTTTTGCCTTATTCCTCAGTCACAACACAGGCAGTGGGGAAAACAGAGGCACTGGAGAACATGAGGGATCTGCTGTCTCTTGGGGAGGACACAATAAATACCTGCTTTTATCAACCAGAACAAGCAGTGACCTAGAGCACGGCCTGTTGGGTGCTAGAAACTGTACATTCCCAGTGAATTTAAGGCAAAATTGAACCATGGCAGTAGCTGAGATGCAAATTTATGGCATTTTTTCTAGAACTTCGGACATGCAGTTTTGAAGCTGCAGACATGGCAACAGCAGAGCTTCCTTAGCTTCCGATGCAGTACTTGGGTTAAAAGAAACCCCTATCCATGAGTTATTCCCCTGCCCTCCTGACATGGGAGTCCTCTGGCTTCCTTCATTTTTAGGAATTTCTGGAAGGTGAGCTGCAATGAGGTTTTCAATTTTCACTTCAAAACGGGGGCTGGATCACTTTTTCTGTTCCAAGCAGGCACAGGCAGCAGTGAGGGACCAGCACCAGCACTGCCTCCTCCAGCCCTGTTTTCAGCCACGGCTGTGCCAGTGACACTGGCACAGCCGCAGGAAGGTATCACAACCGGTCCTTGCTGCAGGGATACACGTGAGCTCAGCAGGAGAAACATGTTTTCAGGATGTAACTACATCCGAATTTTCACTAGATACTTGACATTGCTACAAAAAGTGTCCAATTCTGACTAAAGCGCAAATTAGAGGTTTCATTTCCATCACTGTGATTTCAGCCACAGAATCAAACTAACACTGCACACGGTTCTTCCAGCGCTGAGGCACAAAGTTTGCCAGCACAGAGGAATCATGGCAGTTACTTTTCAGCTGGCCTGATTAAAAGCCCTTTTACACATCATTGCTCAACTTTTGTGATGTAAGATAACTTCAAGTCTTCTTGGGATGGAGCAGAAAAGAAGGAAAAAAAGGAGTTGCAGTTTTGTGTGCAAATCTTTAAAGGGGCAAAGAGAGGGAGATAATGGATGTAAACAATTGGATCTTCCAGCTGAGAGGAGGCACAGGTCTCCTCCCACCCCAACCCCTCAGCAAACCAGGAAACAAATAAAGATACAATTTATAATTTTAAAGAGTGATAATGCAACGAGATTAAAAGCTTAAATTTCATAAATAACTGAGCTTTAGAATTTCACCTCAGTAAACCATGTTGTTTCCAGTAAAGAACATGAGCCTAATCTTACAGGGCCTGTTGCATTAAGGGCACACTACCTTCCTAAAGCTGCCTTTGAGCACAGCCTTCCTCTCACAAGCTGGCATCACACTGGGCCAGGACCTGAGGGCAAGCAAAACACTGCATTAAAAAATGACTAAACATTAGGTAAAACAGCAATCTTCTAGTTTGCCTTTTTTTTTTTTTTTAAAACACTGTCCTTTGATAAATCAACCCACCCACCTTTCACTGCTATTGAGATATAAAACAGGATTAATGTCAGTGTTTCATGTGATACATAACAGTGCACAAAGTTGTTTTCTAAAAAACAGGATCTGTATTAAAATTCTTAAAATGGATAGACACCTCTTCAATGCATGTCTGCAATTAAAATGACAGTTGTTAGAATTTTCTTGGTACATCACAACGATAAGATTTCCTTCTTTGCCAGCTGGAGGTACATCCCACGACAAAATCAAAGGGGAAAAGAACAACAACAACAAAAAAAAGTGTCCCCATCAAAATCCCAAAAGGCTAAATTCTGATAAATTTGAAGTAAATGAAGCCCGAACTTGCGAGACATGGAAATAACAGTTAAAAGGCTCAGATGGAAATAAGAAATAAATTCCACTAACAATAGGCCCTTTTGTCCTGGCTTGCTCGGTGTGATTACTGCAAGGAAACTGTTAAGCAGTTTTTGGAGTAGTAGATAATGGGATTCTGTGGAGCTTTCACAGGTTGGCACCGGCTGGAACAGCTGAGTTTTGAAGGCACTCTGCAGACACAGGGCTGCTGTTGGCCCTGCATCACTCATAGGAAGTCTTTGCACTTGAGAGAGCTAGTCATCAAAATCAGTTATTGCCAACCCAAACCCAAAACCCCTCGGCACAAAAAGCACCACCGCTCCCACCCGCCAAAGGAAAAACCAAAACCACAACGAAATCACACACACACGCACGCCTAAAAAATTGTGCAGATCTGTAACATTTTCACAGCTGATTTAAAAATAAAAAAAAAAAAACAACCAAACAAATAAAACCAGGAGAAAACCACCACGCTACCACTCTCCTGCAAACTCCCATCCGATACAGCAGGTAAACAAAATAGAGCATTATTCCAGGGATCTCGGCAGCGCTGCCCGGCGCCCCGTGCCTGGCAGCACCGTTCGGTCACAGTCCCAGTTCCATGTGCAACTCTCCGGGCGGGACGGCCCCGCACCGCCGCCCGCTTGCATAGAGACCCGGGGACGGCGGCGGGGGCGGCGGCGGTGGCACCGCTGCCCGGGGGTATCCTGGGGCGGGCACCGCTGCCCGGGGGGGTCCCGGGATCTGGGCACCGCTCCCCGGGGGTGTCCCGGGATGTGGGCACCGGGGATATCCTGGGATGTTGGCACCGGGGATATCCCGGGATGTGGGCACCGCTCCCCGGGGATATTCTGGGATGTGGGCACCGGGGGTATACCGGGATGTGGGCACCGCTCCCCGGGGGTATCCCGGGATGTTGGCACTGGGGGTATCCCGGGATGTGGGCACCGCTCCCCGGGGATATCCCGGGATGTGGGCACCGGGGGTATCCCGGGATGTGGGCACCGGGGGTATCCCGGGATGTTGGCACCGGGGGTATCCCGGGATGTGGGCACCGCTCCCCGGGGATATCCCGGGATGTGGGCACAGGGGGTATCCCGGGATGTGGGCACCGGGGGTATCCCGGAATGTGGGCACAGGGGGTATCCCGGGATGTGGGCACCGCTCCCCGCGTGGCTCCGCTCCCCGGGCGGCGGGACCGGCTCCTCCCGCGCCCGCCGCCGACACTGACAGGAACTATGCCAGGACCAAGACTGGACGAGACGTAGATGCCGCGCAAAGCCACATTCCCCGGAGGCTGCGTGTCCCGCTGTGTGCGCGGCCGGGGCCGGGGCCGGGGCCGGGGCCGGGGC
>JAWWMP010000011.1:680031-697659 GCA_035047865.1 Dendrocincla tyrannina | reverse complement strand
GGAGACCCTTCCTTCCTCCTGAGGGCCGGGGGCTCGGGGGGCGACCCTTCATCCCTGCGGGAGGACACAGGGGGATACCGAGAGCACCCCTTCCCTCCCTCCTGCGGGCCGGGGGCTCGGGGGGCGACCCTTCATCCCTGCGGGGGGACACAGGGGGGCTCCGGGGGGACCCTTCCTCCCCGGGGTCCCTGCGGAGCGGGGCGGGCTCCGCCGCCTCGGGCAGAGCCGCCCCCGGCCCAGGATGGGAATGGGACGGGCAACGGCGGCTCCTCTGCCCCGGTCCCCCTGCCCCGGTCCCCCCGTCCCCGCTGTCCCCGCACCGCCCGCCCGATCGCTCCGGGGCAGCCGGGGCCGGGGTGCGCCCGCAGCCCCCCAGCCCCTCTCCCTGCCCAGCCCCTCTCCCTGCCCAGCTGGTCCAGAGGCTGGGCTGCCCCCTCTCCCCCGGGAAACCGTCCCCGGTGGGAGAAGCTCCCTGGGGAGCGGCCGCTGCCCCGGGCTGGGAGCCCCTGACGGAACACCCCGCATTCCCAGTGTCCCGATGCCCCGCATTCCCGGTGCCCCGCATTCCCAGTGTCCCGGTGCCCCGCATTCCCGATGCCCCGCATTCTCGGTGCCCCGCATTCCCAGTGTCCCGATGCCCCGCACTCCCGGTGCCCCGCATTCTCGGTGCCCCGCATTCCCAGTGTCCCGGTGCCCCGCATTCCCGGTGCCCCGCATTCCCAGTGTCCCGGTGCCCCGCACTCCCGATGCCCCGCATTCCCCCCCGCTGCCGGGCCCGGTGCCACACTGGGATGCCCGTGGCGTTCCGTGACCAGCAGCGTGGCCCGGCCGGTGCCACTCGCCACTGCTTGCAGGATCGTCCCTTGGAATTGCTGTCAGTCAGACAGTTCTTTGGAGAAAGTATCATCAGCTGTTTTGGCACCCTCCAGCCTTCGGGGTTACATCTTACTCAGATCTTTACTATTCTCAGTGTTAATCTAAGCAGTTGTTTCATGTAGGTCGTTTCTGTCACGCCTTCTTGTTTTAAAACCTAATTTAAACACAGCACTTGGAATGGAAAAAGACTAAAGGATTTGAAATAAGTTTTGTGACTAACATTCTCTTACTCCTGAACAGCCTTCAGAGACTAATACCTGGCATTATTTTTGCAGCCTTCACGTGGGGATTCATCCCCGTGGTCACCTGGTGTTCCCCTGGGGCTCAAAGTCAATCCCTCTGCTGCTGATGCGTAAGTCTTGCAAATAAAGCCTCTCCTAAGGGACACAGGCACAGTGTCCTCCCAGCAGCCCTGCCGTGGGGCAGGCAACAGTTTATAAAGCACCTGGTCCCCAGAGCTCGGCTCTGCAGTGCCGGCTCGGCGGTGCAGCCGTGCCCTGTACCCGGCACTGCAGAGGTCTGGGTGGGATGCTGGTCTGCCTGGCCCCCACCTGGCTTCTCCCAGCTGTACAGTCTTCTCACCAAATGCTGTGGGCTGCAGGCTGCTCCTCAGCTAGAACAGATGCTGTGCAGGTGAGCCTGGCATGGGACAGGTATTTTGTCTCACATGGCATCACGAGGGCCAGGCTTTGGTCCTCTTTCTGCCTGCTACCCAATAACCCTTACCTTGTGACAAACCTGTGGGCCCTCTTTTCCCCAGAGCAGTACTGCACAGTTCTTGGAAAGACTGAAAAAGACCTCTGTGAGCACTTGAAACCTCCAGTTCCATGAGTGAGTTGTCCCTCACTGCTCAGCCCATCCATAGACGCTGGCTTTGGAAACTAAATAACTGAGCTCACTTGGAAACTTTAAAGCTGTTTCCCCACCTCTTCCTGTTGTTCCTTTTGTCCTCCATCTGATTCCCTCTCCCTGAAGTACTCTGGAAGCAGAGCTACCCTGTCACCCACCTTCATGTGATCCAGCCAGAGCTGGCAAGGTTCTCTTCAAAACCAGCTGTAGCAGTTGCTGAAAGGCCACAGTATCACTGCAGAGATGTTTTATCTTCCTGTTTTGCTGTGCTCAGGTTTTGGGTACAGCCTGGGTTTGTTCACCTTCTTCACCTCTGTAGCAAACCCACATCTGAATTACCTATATTGCCCTTTCTGCCAACATGCCAGTAGCCAATTTTACAAAGACCAGACTGTAATGTTGGTCTAAATCCAGTCTATTTAATCCCAACTCACTGCTGGACTGTGGTGTAGGTTGTTTTTTCAGTGTCAGAATAAAATTACTCTATTTTTTCATTCTACACTATGCTATTAATGGCTGACATTTCTGAAGAAGGGAATGCATCGTGTTCAAAGTAACAAATGATCTTTATGTTGTTGAGTTTAAATATGGAATATTATTTCTCAAGTCCCAGTGCTCTACTACATATATTAATTTAATGTCTTGTTACCAGCCAGCTCTAGGTAATTAGTCTGCAGTGCAAAGGAGTCTGTGGGAAGTAAGTAAGAGGATCAAGTCTAGTTTTGTTAAAAATAAATTTCCTGTGCATGGTTACAGACCACTGAGGAATCTGCAGGTTGGAAAAGCTGAAAATCCCTGTCTGAGAGTTTAGACATTGAAGTTAAATAAATCATGAGAGTATTCAGCACATATTGTTTGAATTATGGAACACATTATATTGGGTTATTGTGCTTTATGAATGGTGCAGTGGTTTAGATTCTCAGGACTAAATTAATGTTGTCCTGGAAAAAGCTCTGGTTGTGCAACATGAAGGCATGGCAACGCAGCAGGTCTGGGTAAAAAATCATCATTAGAGTAGGCTATATTAATTTGATTTTAAAAATGATCAAACCTATTTTAAAAACAATTTCAAGATGATTTGATGCTATCCTAAAAATGCCAAAATAAAAATCAGCTGAAAAGTATAGATCTGGTCACTAAGCAGTTCACTGTAAAACATTTACATGTATACCCAGCTTTTACTGCTCTGAGTAACCCCTCCTGCTCAGTAGAACTGCTCATACCAGCCAAGGTTATTTCTGTGCCTAGTTAGAAATACGGGGTCATTAGCTGCTGCTCTTGTGGTTATTTGTCTGTGCCAGTTAAGCCGTGGTTTTGGGGTGGTTTTTTAAATGTATTGTACTTGTTATAGGCAAAGACTAAACAAGTGTAGTTTAGATTAGTAACAGATACAGTATCTAAAATTTCAGTTCACTGAAAATTTGTCAGTGTCTGATGACAACAAGATTTAATGTTACAAAAATAAGTGAAGATTTTCTGAAGGGACCTTCTAACCAGCTCTTCTGGTGCTTCTTTAGAGAGACATGGCCAAAGACTCAGAGCTGTGGGATCATTGTCAGCAAAGGGACGTGTCACCTCCTGAGCCCTGACTGAGTCCCATGGAGCTTATTTAGAACAAGAATTTTATAGACAAACTGTGCTATACCTGAAGAACAGAAAATGCTGAGAGCAGTGGTCTGAGTTTCGAGGTATGTCCAGCACAGGATTTGCTGCTGAATCCTGGAAGGCCTGAGTAGTGTAAATGAAACAGAGCTACACTCTAGGAAATGCAAGACTTTGAGTAAAAGAGACGCTTTAAAAACATGCTCAGAATTAGGTGAGTGAATGTACTTGTGTCTGAAATGTGGAGCTGCAGCTCTTGGGTGGGAAGAGCTGATACCTTTCAGTCAGAGCTTCTCTGGCTCTCTGTTAGGGACTACACATTGAAATTATTTTTATTAATACACAGGAAGCTCTTGTGGCTCTGCAAGAGACTTCTGAGATCATAGTGCTCTGCCAGGTACTAGCTAGGTAGGGTCATAATTGAATTTTAAGGTTACAAATCATACTAAATGTTGTATTTTGATTTCTGAGCACTGCTGCCGAGAAAATCCTGAGAGAAGTCAGGGTTAAGGCTGCTGCATGCAGTCATTTCACTCCTGAGGTCAGCAATCTTCCCTGAATATAACAGACATACCTGACCATTCACTTAGGATTAAATTATTTAACTGGTTCAAAATCCAATATAAAACAGTTAAAGTCAGAATTGTTTGGGGAAGAGATGTTGTTTTGTCACTCCCATACTGTCAGTGTGTGACATTAATGTTGGCAGCAAACCTAAAGATAAAAGGAGAATAATTACTGAGGGAAACTAGGGAGATGAAATAATCTCAGAGGGTTCAAAGAACAGAATTGCACCAAGTGTTTTCTGGCATTGGACAAATCTGGACAAATTTGCAATATTTATTCCTCTTGAATGTATGAAACTGAACAAGGTTTCAGGGTCTGAATTAGTTTTTAGTGCAGTGGTATGTGAAGAAGTCTCTGTTTTGGATTTAGTGGAAGGATGATTTAGGTTGATTTAGGGTTCCTCTGGGGGGCTGAGGAAGGAGAGGATGACAAAAATAACCCAGCAGCCAACAGCATTTAAATATAATATTTAACTTGTCTGCACCTTGAGTTATTCTTGATTATTCCATATGTGAATACGTATCTGCAACAAGACTGCCTAATGTGTGTCTATCTGAATGCAGTGGCATTAGGATTTCTCATGGCAGAGTCAGAACGTGCACATATGGAGTGAAACGAGGTAGTCAGCCAGGGTAATTCCATGGACAGGGTTTGTTATAAGTGAAACTGTTCTGTCTGCTCAACCCCAGACAATCAGAGGCAGCCTGATACTACAGATTGCAGGTGACTCAGGCCAGAGCTGCTGCTGTGATGGGGCTGTTGGCAGTGGGTTGAGCTGTTCCTGCCCTGACTCAGCCAGTGGAGCATCTCCCTCCTGCCAGCAATTTCCGGAGCAGGAGCTGCTTTGTGCAGAGTCATCCCTGACCTGCCTCTCGGGGAAGTGGAGCTCCACTGGGACTTTCCTCTGCCAAAAGATCCTCAAATGCAAAATACCCAAATTTCATTTTTTTAAAAGAAATAGTCACAGCTGTGGGTGGGTGTAAATAAAGTATTAAAAAAAAAAAGAAGAAAGAAAAAAAAGGGAAAAAACTGGCACATAAAAATTCATTATTTCCATCAAAAGTCCTGCCAGAGATCTTATCGTTATTGCAAAAGTAGCCTGTGCTGCCAGAACTTATCACATATCATCTGCCTTGAATTGGTGTCATAATGCCACTTTATTTTTCTTTATAAAGAACATGTTCAATGGCATGTTTATATCCCACTCGTAGATGTGATGTTTATAGTCAAAATATGCGTAATTGTCAAAGTTCAGACCTATTTCAGTGTTCTTTATTTGTTGTCAACCCCCTCCTATTGGCCCCAGGAGCAGTTTACCTGAAAGCTGATGGATTTTAGGTAAATCCACAGAACAGAGAGCACTTATCTGTTCTATGTGCAACACTTGGGTTGTGTGTAGGTGTGGTGAAACAACTTTTGGAACCATAAATGTAATCTTGATAGCACTTGCTTGGAAACAGGGCTATTGTATGGTAATGAAACTGGTATAATCAGCCTGGAGTGAAACTGGTGACTAATTCAAAAAACAAACTTCCTGTCTGCAGCAAAAACCCTCCTGTAGAAAAATGCCTTTTCTTCACTGTCCCGTGGTGGCATTGTGTGACACTGCAGCATTAACTCTGCTGGCAGGGGTTAATCATTTGGAATGATTATAATTTGGAATTTTCACTTGTCAATTTGTTTGATTCCTCAGCCTCCTGACCAGGAGCAAAGAGCTTTTTCTGATAGAATCTCCTGTCATGGCAGTGAGAATTGAGTGCTTCTAGCTGGGATCTCACTGTGTTTCATGAGACGGGAGAGCTCTAGAGGTCCCAAACAGGCAGAACGTGGTGTTGCAGGTCCCCAGCTTAGTCCCTGAGACTGGAAGAGAAAAGAAATCAAGCGAGGCAGGAGGAACTGCCCTTTATTTCATAAAACCCTTCAGGCTGCAAGGTCAGCAAACCCCCATGGCCAGGTGGGCAGTGGCAGTGCCAGGTCTGGCAGCCTTGGTGGCGATCATGGCATGTCAGGGAGAGCCTGTCAGGGCTAGCTGTGTAGCTTCACTCTGCAGTCAGCTGGGAGGGATATGTAAGACCAGATTTTGGGAATGGTGGCATTGTTTCAATTCTGAGACTCGGCTGTGTTGTGAGTAGTGCACAGAACAGCTCCTGATGTACCCAGCAGAGTTCTGCTGCTGCATCTTGAGCCACTGAAAGCATTCAGGTGTAAATACTGATTGTTTTCGAAATGTCTGTAGACTTGTGTTTGAGTATGTTGAAGTAGTTTGGGAATAAACATATCAAGAAAGGAGATAAGGATTTTCTGAGATGCATGCTAGGCTCAGACTGATCTCAGTTGTTTGCAGGCTCAATAGCCTTCAAATCCCTCCCAGTCCTCTCACACAATGCCATGTTTTCTGATTGCTTTACAAGGGCTGCTGCCGTGGCTCAGTTGTCTCTGGCTGATCAAGGCTGGAGGGATCATTGTGGCTGACCATTGATTGTGTCACCAGGCAAAGCACTTTTTCATCTTCCAGGCCTTCAGCTGCTGGGCCAGATTAAGGTGAAGCGGGAGCAAACTGGGTCTTGCAACACCTGGCCCTGCAGATAACCCCACCCAGCGCAGCCCCGGGTCAGTCAGGCACAAACAGCTGCTGCTGCTGCGCTGACAGAGGAGCTCTGAGGGCGAGCAGATAAGACCCAGAGATGCTGATACCCCTTGATCTGTGAGCCATGTCCCATATTGTCAGCAGGGCACTCAGCAGTGCTGCTGTGACCACAAGCCCCTGGAGCATGTGGGTGACAGCTGGCTGTCCTCGTGGCCTGTCAGGACACAGCCTGCTCCTTTTGGGCTGATCCCTGCAGGCTCCTCGTCCCACTGGGAAACCTACTGCTCTGAGCTCCTGCAGGCCTTTCTGCATGTCACAGTCCACAAGTGCAGCAAGGAATACGAAATAATGCCCATTGAATGCAGATGTATCTCTATTTCTGCATACTTTATTTGGTCATAAATAGTTCCTGTAAGAGGACACCACAGTCCGTCAGTGTAACCACCTCTCTTGGTGGCACTGAACTGCTCAAAGTGCCCCAGTAAAACACAGCCCAAACCAGTCCTGTCCTGTGAGAAATGTTGTTTTATCATGGACTAGAAAAAAACCCCCCAGAATAAAAATCACTTCAAACGTGAATTGATTCTGTTTGTGATCCATCTCTTCACAAGGCTGAGGGACCTGCAGCAGGCTCATAGATCCCACAGGTCTTCATCAAGGGCATTGTGGCTGAGCTGGCACTCATGGCTGCATGAAAGCAGAGTAATGTGGAACTGGGAACTGATCCAGAGTAACCGGGGAAAAATCAAAAGTTGCTTTATTTATGAAAAGCATATTCCCCACAGCAGAGTGGAATTCAGCTTGTTTGTCCCACTTGCAAACAGCCAAGGAGACCCCTGGTCTGGGGATCTGTTCCAATTATTCCTGCTAATGCTGCTGTTCATTTTGTTCTTGACTGCTCAGGCAGAGGTGAACTTTGAGACTCCCTCAGTATTAAAGAGACAGATGTGGCATTTTAACACTCTTAGCAAAATCAAATGTCAAGATGGTCAGAGAGTTTCAGTTTTCCTCTGTCCTTCAGGGTTTTTGCCTGGTTTCCCCCCTGCAGCCTGGTTCCCCTGCCAGCAGAGCCTTTTTGGGTAATGGTGAACTAAAACTCAAAACTTGAGGCACCATTCCAGGTGGCATCCAGGCACAAGTGTCTGTCAGAATCCAGTTTATCAAAATCACTGCAAATTCCAATTTTGTTCTTCAGAGTGCTGACAGCAAACTTGATAGCAGAGGCAAATTTTGGGTTTGCACTCTAGTTTTCAAGGCATTACTACAAATACAAGCTGCAATACAAAGCTCTAGTATGCCTTCCGGTTCCATGGCAAACTCTTGACACATCAGAAGTTTTTCAACAGGTTATTTATCTTCTAGATGCTTTCCCAGACTGTTTAATGAAGCATTGTAGCATTCAGCCTAGTTTGTGGGCACTGAGGTGACTAATGCAAATAGATATCTAAGAGTCAGGTTTGATTTCAGTGTTAACAAGTGCCTTGGAACCTGTCTTTGTTCAGTAAACAACATATTTCATAGTTTACATCAGATTGAATCCTTCTGCAAATATAAACAAATACATTAATGGAACAAGAAAGTGAACTCTGTGGGACATTCATGGCTGCAGTGGCTGCTCAATTGAAAACATTTTATTGTTAACTATTTAAACTAAAGCACCCAGCCCTGTAGGGCACAGCACCTAAAGACAAAACAGTCTGGGGTCTGCACAGCCTGCAGAAGTGTTTGGAGGAGGTTTGGGAACTCGTGATTTCTGCGATTTGGAAGGAATATGCCAGTTCTGTGTCGTGAACTCAGTCTGCATTGTCATTGCTTAAATAATGATTCTAAAGCTCCTTTTAGTCTTCCTGATGACAGATTTTCAAACAAAACATTCTCCTTGTCCAAAAAGTACTGCTAGGGCAGCCGTGCAAACAAGGGCTAACAAAGATCTTAGTTTCACTCTGGGTTAACTGGAAGCAGAAGATCCTTATTTTGCCTTTGCTGGTCTGGCCATTTCCCTCTGGCTGGGGAGAGGCTTCATCCTTTGGAGAGGCGGCCGGTCAGGGAGAGGCCGGGGAAGGGGCTGAGCGGGGTGAGCTCCATCCCCTGGGGAAGCAGCGTGTGTGCTGCTCCCAGCCCGGCCCTCCCGGCTGGCTGGGCGAGGCTGGGCACGGAGGGGCACGGGCAGCGCCGTCCTGGACCCTGTCGGCTCTGCTCTGTGTGCCAGGCTCTCACCTGGGTCAGAACCCGCTCTGAGCCCTCCATGGCACCCCAAAGGTGAGTCCCACCTGCTGCGTGGCACTGCAGGCCTGTCTGGCAGCCCCAGGCTCTGGAGGGAAGGGGAGAGCACTCAACACCTGGGACATTTTACAAGGTGTGGTGCTGACTCAGGGTACCAGCAGCCACTTCTTACGATTTTCCTGACCAATAAACAGAGTTAACCAGTAACCACCACAACAAAATGCCATGATTTAAACTGCACCGAGTGGCCCTCTGCCATCCCAGGGAGAACACTGAGCTCCAAACTCAACATCTATCCTGGGGGAGGACACAGCTGGGAGCTGCAGGGGTTGGGAGCACCACAGCCATGCAGTCAGCTTCTTGAGCAGTCAGGGACACCGTGGGGGTGTCTCAGCACACTGGTGAATGCATCCCAAGTCTTTGGATAGCAGCAGTTGTGAAAAAAGGGTAAAAGTCACCTAAAACATTAAAAAACCCTGATAAATGATAGTGTTTCCTCTGTATTGTAGCTGCACCATGAGTCTGCAAACAGACAGCCTGTGTTCTCACTACAGCTACTTCACTTTTAAAATGACATATTGGTAGCAAAAGTACAATTTCAAAGTAAAGTTTAGTGCAGATAAAGACCAAACCACCATTCCTACTCCTACTTACCGTATGGAAAAGCCACTGACTGTTACAGCTCTGCCAATAACTGAGCTCACAGCACAATGAAACTCTGTAAATAGTATTTAGGCGTTGACAGCACTTAAACATCTAACTCACCGAGCCTGGTCTAAGTGTACTTTCTCAACATTAGGAAATCTATTGCTTAATTAATGTTTTATGGCAGTTTGCATATGTAAAGCACTATATATGAATGCTGAGTATGATTCAGTTGTCAGTATTTGAACATGAACTACATTTCACACAAGGTTTGGGAGAAGAAATTCCATAACATTAGGCAAAATGGCTTATGCGTTCCCAGTAATTTTACATAAAATCTATTCATAGTGCCCATTGACTGGAAACAATATATGGGATTCTTTTAGTTGAACTACTTAATTCAGCAGAGAACCACTGCTGCTTCATAGTTCACAGATGAGAATTTAAGGGAGCAGCTGAGGCATCCAGTTGAATTGGATTAATGACAAAGGAACGTTTCACAGGACAGAGGGGACACTGTCCACTGTGCCCACAGCACAAGCTGAGAGTGGAAGTGACCACTTTGAGCTGAGCCTTAAAACCAGAGCTGGACCTGCCCTGAGAGCTGGACATGGCCTGGGAGCTGATCCTGCCCTGGGAGCTGGACCTGCCCCTGGGAGCTGGACCTGCCCTGGGAGCTGGACCTGCCCTGGGAGCTGATCCTGCCCCAGAGCTGATCCTGCCCTGGGAGCTGATCCTGCCCTGAGAGCTGATCCTGCCCTGGGAGCTGATCCTGCCCCAGAGCTGATCCTGCCCTGGGAGCTGATCCTGCCCTGAGAGCTGGACCTGCCCTGGGAGCTGGACCTGCCCCAGGCCAGCCCCACCGCAGGTGGAACAGAAGCACGAGGGGTGTTGGATACAGCCCTGCCTGAGCAGTCCTGCCGGATCCCAACTGTCATTGTAATTTTTTCTGACATTCCATCAAAGTGATACAGTGCTTGTAGCTTCTGGGTTTGTTTTTTTTTCCTATTTTTGATAATATCAGAGTCCTTAGGGCCTAATACCAGAGGGCCATTGTGGAGTATAGCCTTAGCACAGCAATTACTAGTGAAAAATGGGTGATTGTGATGAAATAATTGCCTCACAGCATCTCAAACCAATTCTAACAAGAGAAAATTTCTTTCTGCTCTTATTTTATGGAGTAGTGTTAATAGACACTCAAATAGCAAAATACTTCTATAAATTGCATTTTTTTTCTCTGTGTTGAGTATCTCACAACTTGGTGGCAACGCTCTGAGTGTCTGTCACCAGAAGGTGACAGTTTAAGCTCAAGGAGGAAATGATTGCAATACACAGAGTAACAGAATGGGCTCTCCTTGTCCATTGTTTTTGACAACATCCATGAGATCTCACTCAGAGTGATGTAAAACCAGATCCAAGGACTCCTGGTATTGGTTATTTCCTGAAGAAGGTATTTTCCTTTTTCCTCTCTTGTTTTATGCTTCCTTGGGGCAGATCCCCTGCAGATCAATCAGAGCTCTGAGGGAGCTGGTCAGGTCCCCCTGTGTGAGTGGAACCCCCCTCTCAGCACGGTGTGCTTGGAAAGAATCCAAAGGTGGGGCTGGTCCAATGGAGGACCAGCAGCCTCAGCTACTGTTCTTTCATCTTCAATTTGAGCAAGAGGTCTGAGACTCACAAGACTTCTTCCTGCTATCAGCACATCTGCAGAGGTGATGAGAGGGTATCTCAACACTCTGTGTCTTTCCTGGATGGTTTTACCCAATACCAAATACCCTAAATGCTGTTGGTGGAGCTCAGGGATGCAGGGGCTGCCAGTGGGATTAGATCACGGGTTCAGGACTAGTCCAGCACCCTGTAATCTGATCCACGTGGTGTCAGTGGGATTGGCGGGGAGATCCCAGCTCTCTCCTGCAGATCCTGATGCAGGCAGTAGGACACAGGCCAACGTGCACTGGGGTTTAGTCACTGGGTTTGCCCATGGTCTTGTTTCTCTTCCCAGTTCACTTTCTCACTGCTGGGTTACACCACTAAATAAACAGAGCTTTTAAGTGGCTGCACAGGGAGAGGGTTCTTGCTCCTGCCATGCCTTTGGCCCCTGGGAGCCCTCGTGGACTCCTGTTCCAGGAGCAGTGCCTGGGGCTGCTGAGCCATGCAGAGGGATCACAGCTCTGCCCAAGTGTGGGCTCTCAGACCTGCAGGAGGGTCCTGCATTGCCCCTCCTTGCACATCACCCAGAGCCACGCTGATCTGGGATTGCAGACTGCCAGATTTTATAGACTGCCAGATGTTATCGACCCACAGGCTGGATCTGAGACCTGTGAGGGACAGCACTCTGCCAAGTTCTTCCAGCCACAGCTTTGGATGGGGGCAAAACTCCTGACCCGCAGTCTGCCTTCTCTTCATGGCCAGCTACAAGAGGGTTTGGGTTGTAAGAGTCTCTGTAAGAAGCTGAGCACTGGAGAATGAAATTGTGCTTATCTTCAGTTACATATCTCTTGAGGTTCCTGAAATCTCCTGAACCTGCCTGCAAGTGCTCTTTGGGATGGAAAGGAGGGAGGCAGAGAGGAATGAAGCATCATTATTTCTGCTGTCACAGGAACAATCAAGTTTAAGGAAGTTATATGTATGTGCATATATAGGTATATAAAAATAAATACCAGAGTATTATATATTTGCATAAACAAATATTGAATATATATTTAAATATAAACATGTATGTTAGATTATGTATTTCTATATGTAATACATATTATATATAATTATCTATTTAATAGAGCCCATCTGTTCCATATTAAAAATACATCTAAAATTCTCTATTCTCTATGTCTTTTGCTATTCTGTTCCTGGCAAAACCAGGCATCATTCCCCACTCCTCCCCGTTTCCTCAGGAATCTGTGACCTGAGCCCACCACCCCCAGTTCAGCCCACGGCTGAGCCGGCTGCCTCCTCCCACAAATCCTTCTTTTCTTTCTTTCTTAGGTTTTCTGTTCCTGATAAAATTGTTATTCTAGTTTCCAGCTCTTCTTAAATGACTTGCAGAAGGCAGTGACAGGTTGCAATTTTAAATCCACTTAGCTGCTTTTTGTGAATAATCCTGTTTGACAGGCTTTCCTGCCCTCCCTGGCTGTCATTAGGCACGGCTGCGGCTCGGGCTGCAGAGGAGAGGAGCAGCAGGATTGGTTTGGTTGGGGACACAAATGACAGAGGGGGAGAGTTTCAGCTACTAAAGCCAAAGCAGAAACAACAGAACTGGTGTATGAAATCCAGCTGAAAAGCAGTTTGATTTGTTAGATACCTTGAATATCTATTAATTAATGCTTGGACTGACATTTCAGTACTGTACTTGAGTAACTTGTTCTATGAAAAGTTGTAATTTTATTCATATAGTTTTTAACAATGATCTCTTAGATATTATGAATATCTTTTTTGCTGATGCTTATATTAATGCTTTCCACTAGCATAAAATATGGAATCTAATCAACTTTAATTGTGTTTCTTCCTGAAGGGAATGAAAGGCTGACCTGAAGTGAGTGGTTGGAAGCTGAGCCCAGTCTCCCCCTGCCCTGCCTGGCCACGAGGTGGGCTGTGCAGAGGTGAGGGCACAGCACCTGCCCTGGGGCTTGGGCCGCTCTCCTCCAGCTGCACTCGCCCAACACTGCTCAGGAGCCCAGTGGAGCTTTCTCTGCAAGTATGTTCCCATTAAGCTCACAGAAATGCTTTCCAGGGCTTCATTAGCGGGACACAGTGGAGGCAAGCCAGAAGAGAGGGCAGGGAAGGGGCAGGAGGCAAGTAAGATGCTCAGCCCCTTGCTGAGCTGCTGCTGCCTTGTGCCTGGTGCCAGTGTGTGCCAAAAACAATGTCATGGGATCTGGGACAGGGAAGCCTTCCCTGTCATATAAGGGATACCAGGATATTACTGGGCTGGTGCAGGCCTGGGCTCACCATGTACTCCTGATACAGGTCTCTGCATTTCCACTGATGCTGTAGGTGACTGCAGCATAGAGTGAATAAGTAGTATGTAAGTAGTATATATGTAACACATATATTCAATGGATAGAAAAGGTGCCTAACAAACCTAGCCTGCCTGTGTGGAGCATTACTCCCCATGTGCTTAGAGAGAGGTATTAGTTATCATGTTAGTCAGCAGCCAGTCATGGAATCATGAACAGACAGCAGTGGAGGATGGCCAGGGAACTAGAGCCACCCACAGCACATCATCCATACTGGGGGAGAGCTGAAGGATGGATAGAAACACACCATCACAGCCTGGTTTGTGCTGGAAGGGACCTTAAAGCTTGTCTGTTTCCAGCACCCTGCCGTGGACAGGGACACCTTCCACTAGCTCAGGCTGCTCCAACCTGGCCTTGGGCACTTCTAGGGATGGGGCAGTCACAGCTTCTCTGGGCACCCTGTGCCAGGGCCTGCCCACGCTCACAGGGAAGAATTTCTCTCTTATGCATCTTTGCTAACTTAGTGGGACAGTCCAAGCTCACCCTGCCTGTGCCCTGAGCTGTAGGATACACCCAAAGCAGCAGCCAAATATTTGCCTTGGAGGTGTTGCACCAAACACCCCTCCCTCAGCATGGCACAGGCATGGCCTCGTGTCCCTGCCCCTTGTTCACTGGGGCTGGGTCAGATCCAGCCAGGAGCAATGCAAAGATGAGTCTGTGGGTGCACAGCTCTGCAGACAAGAATTCACACCTGGATCCATCCCTTTTCCAGGCTCAGGGAAGATGTTGATATGAGAAGCCAGATCACTAGGGTCCCTCACTTCTCACCTATGGTGAGAAAGGATGAGCTTTGGGTGGGTGATGTCCCATCTCAGTGAGTGATGTCTCTGTGGAACTGTTCTGGGGGTGCCACAGTTAACATACTTGTATTTGATACCATTATGGAAAGAACCTATTTCAGTAAAGCCTTACTTTTTCACTGGGAATTCATGCATATATCCTGTTTTCAATGTTGATTCACAATACAGTTGGGCTCTCAAGGCCAAGCCCATCAGTGTACGTGAGCTCTTTCTTCCTCAGGTCTGGACCTGTTTCTTTCTCTCCTTTTCACACCTTAAATCCCTCTGGTAAATGTGTCCCACAAAGACCTGCAGTGCCCAGAGCCTCTGCCAGTGCTCTCACTGGGGTCTGAGGACACTTTGGGGAGCAGTGGCATAGAGGGCTGTGAGACCTGTGGTTTACAAGCACAGATGCCAAGCCTGCTGGTGGGACATGCCCTGGGCACTTCTCCCCTCCCAGCTCAGGCTGTGGCCAGGGAGGAGAGGTGCCATGGGATGCCCGTGCCCTGGGGCGCTCCGTGGCACCCCGAGGGTCAGGACCCTCAGCTGGGCACAGGGACCTTCACTGAAAACGGTTGCAGGTCCGGCTCTTGGAGCCAGGGAGCTCCTCCAGCCCCACACCATGTGTCAGCAAGATAACACCAGTCAGGAGAGCTGTTGTTTGGGCTGTGGCTTTTTTTCTTGAACTTTGCTTCCTAGATTAAGCCCCTGCCCTTCCAGAGGCATTGCCAAGTACGTCTGTTTATTGCCTCCATTGTGCCAATGCCCTTTCCAAGTCACAAGAACTCAGTCTTTTCCACGTAAGTGTTTTTGACAGGAATTTCAAATAGGCTGGAATGAATGTGATGAACGCTGTAATAGCAGCTGTTAGTTTTAGCCTGGCTGAACAATCCACTCTCTGTATTTGTGCTGTTGTATCCCTCCATGTAGAAGCAGTCTGGGAAAATTAATTTATTTTGCTTCTTATTGATTAGCTTAAAATGGTTTTGCTTGCCCTGTGCTCTGGAAAATACATAAACCTGGTTATTTTGAGAAGCTAATGGGATTTTTCAAATTGTAGCAGACACATCTATTGCTGTGGTGTTTAAGGATGATTTGCCTCACACCCAACTGTCCAAGTAATCGATGCACATGGCACATACACTTGGAGATGTTTATTATTCTGCAGGAGAGAGGGAAATAAAAAAATAACCTCCTGTTGCCTTTTAATTTCACATTTCCTGCTCGAGACAGCAGATGCCATTTGGCTGCTGCAGGAGAGATAAATGGATGGGCCAGGTTCCGCACTCCACCGAGGAGCCAGAGCTTTGGTCATTAGTACAGCACCAAGCGGAAAAATAACCCTTAGGAAAACAAGCCAGAGGTACTTTCTTAAGCAAGGAATAAATGCAGATTATGTCCTCCAAATGCATAAAGGTTCCAAAGCCACCTAATGTGGCACTAATTGATTCAACTCCCACAGGGAGCTGCTGAGCAGACAGGTGTATCCTTGTGCTTCAAACCAGAGGCTGGTGAACAAAGTGAATAAAAGCTCTGGCCCTTCTCCTCAGGTGCAGCTGTGGTTTAACAGTGATGTGGGGCTGCTCTGCCCCAATACTGCTGAGTTCATGTATGGAAGTTCATTCCTGACCCACTATTTACATCCCATCTATTCTTAACTTCCTTTAAAAAAATTGGTTTCTCTACAGTTTTCCTGGACTTGTTAAATGCCTGAGATTCAATTAAGGGCAAAACACCAAGTCTAGGTTCTGTGAGAATTCAGCTCTAGGATGGTGCAGATATCACACTAAAACCAGTGAGGTGGCACAGCTGCGAGAGCAGCAGCAGCTCCCTGGGGCAGGCAGAGGCTGAGAGGGAGCAGTGGGAGCAGAGGGACCAGGAATCCTAGTGGAACCAGAACACTGCTGCTGGGGGTGCTGGTGGGATGTGTGGGGAACCAGCACCCGGTAGGTCTCAGTGCTGTGAATCCATCCACTGGCCACCTGCTCCTGGTTTTCTCAAACCCTTCTTGCAACTCCCTTTCTCCCACACTCTTGTCCTGGCTGCTGGCCCCTGGGACAGAGCAGGACAGCACTGGGGTATATCACAGATCCCAAATGCTGGCCTGCCTGGGATGGGTACCCTTTGAGCTAGGATGTTACAAATGGCATTACATGGAGAAATATGCACCACTTTTAACCCCCAACCTGAGTGCAAAGGAACCTTGGACCCTGCTGTCAGAAACAGCTCCAAGGCAACAGTGCACAGCAGAACAAGCTGCATTGTATCCAGTGATACCACAGAATTATAGAATCACAGAGTATTGTGAGCTGGAAGGGACCCCCAAGGAGCATCAGGCCCATCTCCTGGAATACCCATTGAATATCCTCACTGGTGGGGGTAACTGGTGCAGTGCTCTGTACAGGGCAGCATGAGCAGCCTTTATGCAGCTTCTGAACATTTTCAGCACTGCAGTGCTCTCAGTGTATTTGTGTTTATTTTATACATCCCTGCCTTTCTTTAATTTAGGTTAAGTCTGGAATTTGTTTTAGATTCAGTTATATTTAAAAACTAAAAGAACAAGACCCCACAAACCAACTACTGCTCCTCATTTAGAACTGGAAGTTGGGGAATCAAAAATGAAGGTCTGGTTTTAAACAACATTCAATACCCTGAATTAAAGAGCTTAACCTGTTTGGTTTAACAGAAAGATCATTATAGTAATTGGATTACAGCTTACAGACACCTATAAGCAGAACATGAGCGTGCTGGTTTCAGGTTTCTCTGGGCTGGCAGGCAGGTGTGATTTAAGGCCCAGTGACTGCAGGCTGGGGCTCCATAGTGGCAGAGTGGGGCGAGTGTGACCAGCCAAGATAAACCACCGTGGAACAGTTTCCTGAAAAACAGAAGGAGACTCCGGCCCCTCTGAGTTGTTCCTGCAGGAGCTGCTGCAGGTGGGGGAGGAACATGCTCAGCAGTCCTGCAGGTTATGACATGGAGAAGGACAGACTGGAAAATTGAGGGGTTTGGATTCCTTGAGAGTAGACTTACAGTCTACAGTGAGTAAAGTCCATGAAATGCAAACCAAGATACCTGGGATAGCACAGAAAAAGTAAGAAACCAAGTGATTACTGGAAGTTAAAGAACACAGTGTTGGATGCCCTTCATTGCAGAGATAAGCACTTAACAACCCACACGCTGAGTGGTAGTGGGGCTTGGATCAGCCTTGTTCCATCTTGTGCAAGATGTGATGAATCACATCCTTGGCCAGGAGGTGAGTTACCATCACCACGGAGAAAATGCATGTTTGAATCAGCTGCAAAAATCCTCAAAGTTCTGCGCAATCAGTTGAAAAGACTTTGAAATCCAAGGAATAACTGAATCACAAACTGGCCTGTGTTGGAAGGGACCTTAAGGCTCATCTCATTGCATGTCCTGCCATGGGCAGGGACACCTCCCACCAGCCCAGGGTGCTCCAAGCCCTGTCCAACCTGGCCTGGGACACTCCCAG
>JAWWMP010000011.1:659610-679931 GCA_035047865.1 Dendrocincla tyrannina | reverse complement strand
CACCAATTCCTTCCCAATATCCCATCCAACCCTGCCCTCTGGCAGTGGGAAGCCATTCCCTGTGTCCTGTCCCTCCATCCCTTGTCCCAGGTTCCTCCCCAGCTCTCCTGGAGACTCCTGAGGCACTGGAAGGGGCTCTCAGCTCTTCCTGAACCCTTCTTTTCTCCCGGTGCCTCCCGCACCTGGGAGGGCTCAGGCAGGGGCAGAGTCACGCTCCGACCGCCCCCATTGCACTGTCACCAGCCCCCTGTCCCGGTCCTGCCGTGCGAGGGCCCCACGAACATCCCCCAGATGAGCCTCCCCGACACGGGCAGCCCCCGCCGTGTTCGCTGCTCGCTCCTGCTCGCCCGCCCGCGCCGCTCGCTCCGTGGGTTCGGGCCGGGGAGGAGGTTGCGGGCGCCACCTGGTGCTGCGGGGGCCGGGCGGGGACGGGGCGGGCAGAGCGGGGCGGTGATGGCTCCACACGCGTGTTTTGGGGCATAAATCCTCGGCAAAGTGGATCCCACATCCCCGGGGCCGCCTTCACGCGTCGCACGGGGATGTCCCACGGAGCGGGAGCAGCCGGGACCCTTCTAAAGCAACCAGGAGCTCCAAAGGCTGGGGTTCTGCCCCGATCCCACCGGCCGATGGCATTTAACTCCTTTCCGCTGAGGATTTCCCCATAAAGGGCAGAAAGCTGGCCAGGCAAGAGCTCTTCTGTTCCTGTTGCTGCCCTGGGGTGCTGCCCTAGCAGCCCTGGCAGGACACACGGAGGATGCTCTGCTCCGGCCATGGGCACCGCGCCCCGTGCCCTGCCCCAGGGAGGGATGGGGCTGAGCAGCTGCTGAGCACCCCAGACCCTGCCAGGGGCCGCTGGCTGCCCTCTGGAGAGGGCTTGGGGTTCAGTGGTGGGAGACGAGGGCTCTGCATGGATAGTGCTGTGGAAATGCGTGAGTTGGCTGGCAAACCCTGCGCAGGGGTGGCTTGGTTTGTGTGAGCAGCACAGCAGACCTGGGGCTCCCGTGGGGGATCCAGCAGGACCCGTCAGCCACCTGGGCAGCCCCTCCGGAGGGAGCAGGGCCGGACAAGGGGCAGCAGAGCCACGGGGACACAGCTGCCAGCACGACACTGAACCCCCACAGCCGGCAAATGCAAAGGGCCTTGCAGACCCCCCTGCACCAGCATCTCCCCGCATGGTCTGTGCACTGCCCATGCAGGGACAGGCATCCCTCCGGAGCTGACCTGCCTGGGGATCCAAGCACAGCTCCCCCCTTCCCTGGGCGCCCTGGAGCACGGCCCTTGCTCTCCCATATCTGTCCAGGATGTGACAAGCAGCAGTTTGGGTGCTGGGTGATTCTGATCTCATTTCTCCCACCCCAGAGCACCACGTGTGCAGCTCTCGGAGCCCAGCGTGCTGCTTCGCCATGGCTCTTTGCCAGACGTTACTCACCACATGGTACAAGACTTTTATATTTAGCCAGTGCAGAAACAATCTCTCCAAGGTAAAAATAGGTATAAATGAGCCCTCAACTCTGGCTAACAGCACTGGAGTGCACCAGAGGGCTCGTGGCTATGGTCAGCCGCAGGGCAGGGCAGTGTTGGTGCGGTGCCCATCACCACAGACCAGTGCCACCAGCAAGGCCAGAGCCACCTCTGCCCTCACACCTCTGCGTTGGTGCTGAGCCTTCCTGGACGCTGAGACTGGGGCTCTGCCCAGTGCTGGGCCTGAAGAGGGTCTGCATGGCAGCATACTGGGAACATAACCCCATCTCTCTGCGCCCTCCCTCCCAGTCCTGCCTGGCTTCTGGAACCAGCCGTGTGCCGGTGCCACCGAGCACCCTGCGGGAGCCTGTGCCAAGCAGTCACCATGGAGATGGCAGCGGCTCCGGGTCCATCCTTCAGGGAACTGCAGGCGAAGAGAAAGGTTGCTTTGCAGAAAAAATATTAGCAATAAACTTAATTTTTATTTGGATTATTATTTTCAGTCACTCCCTTCTTGTTCGTCACTGATATTGGTGGATAACTGCCCCAGTGCTGGGCTGACCTGGGTCTGCTGGAGCTGCCTGCTGTGCCCAGCAGAGACCCCATGTGTCACCCCGTGACCCTAACCCCCAGGATGGGACTGTTGGCAGACTGTGCCAGTGACAGGCTCACCTCAGCTATGCCCATCCCTCAGAGTCCTCTTCCCCCCCCGAGGCAGCTCTGCCCATCCCAGCCCATGTGGCAGCTCCAGGGAGGCTGCTGGGGAGGGGGAGCAGCCAGGTCCAGGGGCAGCTCCTTCACAGACTTTGCACGTGGCTGTGCTTTCCAGAAAGGGGATGAATCTCTAAAACAGGTTTCATGGCAATTACCTCTCTTTGGGAAGGATTTTGTCAGGGGCTTTCACATCCCTCCCTGAGACAACATCATTCCAAGGTGTATCAGTGAGGCAGCTCATCCTGAGGGTTGTATCTACTCTCCTGTTCCATGATCCCTACAGAGGGGATATCTGACTCCTGGGATTCTGAGGGGCATGAGAGTGCAAGTGGCACTTGCAAAATACCTGTTGTTCCCACAAATCCCTCACTGCAAAGGGGCAGGTCAGCTTTGGAAGGCACAGGCGTGTCAAACAACAGGCCCAGCTGATGCCAAGAGCCCACGTGTGATGGGCAGAGGCAGCAGGCACTCACAGTATCTGAGCCACTGGAATCCAGTGGATGCATCACCATTTCTACAGGGAGCAAAATTCCCTCGTGCTAAATGACGTTTTGTAGTGTTTGTAAATTGACCAGTAGTGTAGTTGTAAATTGACCTGTGATGCATTATTTAGGAGCTCACTTCATAAAATCATAATTCTTCCAGTGAGATTAGGAAATTGTTAAACTCAGGAGGAGCAATACATCATCCTTCCAAAAATAAAGCACCACATGATTTTAGTGTGACTTCTTGTTACTGACACACGTGAACAGCCCGTGATGCCAGAGCCTCTCCCATACCCAGCCAGAGTTCTAAGAGGCTGTACCATTTATCTCCTCCATCCCAGCGGATTCACATTGGATTGTTGTTTGCTGAGTGCTGCTAGAGCTCTAATTTGCATTTCCCAAATATCACGACTCCTTTCTCAGCCCTGTTCCACCCACCTCGTTTTGCTCAGCCCGCCATGTGTGGTGCAGGTTCTGTACTCACCATGCAAGGAACATACAAGTGCTTTTCATTGTGACACTCCCCCGTCACTCAGACACACCTTTCATGTCCCTTCCCTTTCTGTCAGGCTGTGCTATCCCCAACCCTCCCAAGGGTTTCTCCCCTCTGCTGCTGGGGGAGCTGCTGCCCACAGTCCCTGCAGGCTCTTGCAGCTCCCAGCCCTTCTCCCGTGCTGGGCTCTGCTGACTTGAGCAGAGGTCAGAAATGGGAATTCTTGGGAAGAGCTGGGAGCTGTCAGCACTGACACCCATCCCATCCTGGTGAGCACAGGGGGCTGCTTTTGGTACTTGAAGTCCAGCATCAAGGTTTGATTCCAGCCCGCGAGTTTTCCTGTCAGAGCAGCTGCTTCTCACAGGGTCCAGCTGGAGGTTGGCAAAATCCAGGAGGTTTCTAAGCAGGAGAGATTCAAAACCTTCAGCTGTGCTAAGGGGACTTGCCTAAACCAGGCGTGTGTTTGTGTCAGTGGAGGTGACACAGAACTGGTTTGACATCTCCTTGCCTCAGCCCCTTCCAGCTCTGACATATTTTCCCTGAGTTTTTATAAATAACAAGCCCAGGACACACAGTAGCTGGAGGGAGCTGGGAGAGGACAGACTCCAGCAGCAAATCTTCCCTAATGGTTTCAGCTCCTCTGGGAAGAGGGATTCTTCTCCTGAATGCACTTGGCAAAGAAGCTTTGCTAAGATATAGAATTAAGCTACTTTTTTTTCTTTTTAAATTGTACTAATCAGCTTAAGACTGTGAAAGGCACCGTGGAGAAGTTGCTTTGTAATTTCAGAAAACCTTGGAATCCTGACCTCACTGTGGAATTACCCTGGGGTGCTCTGACTCCAAACCTGTGCGCTGGCAGTGGAAGGGGAGGGGAAGGAGATGGGAAGGGACACATCTTCTACCCTGATCCCTGCTGGACATTCCCTAAGTGAGGATCCCTATGGACCCAATGCCCCTGGAGTGGACATGGAGAGCCCAAGGCAGCACCCAATGCCCTGGGATGGACATGGAGAGCCCAAGGCAGCACCCAATGCCCTGGGGTGGACATGGAGAGCCCAAGGCAGCACCCAACGCCCTGGGATGCTGCCCACAGCACTGGGGGAGTCAATCAGAGTTGATCCCCCTGCTCACAGCCAAGGGAAATATTTCACTGCTGGGTTTGGGGTTTCTCCAGAACGGGCTTTATGGTAAAGGCATGGCAGTGCCAAAGGGGACATGTCCTGGTCCTGGTCTGTTTGATTGTGGTAAAATCAGATAATCTGTTTCATTTGGAAAAAGTTTGTCCACGGTTTTCCATCCTGGAGCATGGACATGAGCCTCTGTATGCTTCCAGTCCCTGCCCTGGACCACAGCATGGATTTTGTCCATCAGCTGCAGCACCTCTCTGGGAGCAGCCTGTGCACTGCTCTGCTCCAGTGCCCTCCTCTGGGGTAGCAGCTCCCCGGGCGGCTGGCAGGGGAAAAGCCTCCCTGATACTTAAATGAAGCTGCAGATGAACACGGATGTTGCAGTGGAGCAGCACCCACCCCCTGGCTGCACAGTGCCCCAGCCCTTTCGTATGTATTCCCGGTTCCTGGAGTATTTATAACCCCTGGATATGTGTGTCTCCGGCAGAGGCTGGTGCCAGCCCCTCCGTGGCATGCAGGGCCCGGGGGCAGCGGGGCTCAGGACCCACCCTGGGCAGGTTCTGCCCAGGTTGGCCAGTGCAGCTCTGGCAAAGCCCCTGTGGGACCCCACAGCCCACTCGGGAGCAGCTCACTGCCAAAGTGTGAAACCACATCTCCAGAACAGTGATCCTGTTCCAAGTGTCAGGGAAGGAAGAGGGGCAGGAGGGGGCTCAGAGCAGCTATTTTGGTGTTAGATTTCAAACCCCAGGCAGTGATGCCCCGACAGAGCCAAGATGCAGCAGCTCAGAGACGTGTGGAAGGGAAGGCAGACAAAAAAAAAGGGTGAGAATAAACCTCAGAGATATTCCTGCTTCCTTAGGAAGTTGCAAATGTGGTCTTTGGAGGCCCAGGGATGCTGATTAACTTGCGCAGGCAGACACAGACCCTGACATCAATTAAATACTGCTGATGAGGTGAGGTCAATAGTAATTATAGCCTGCTCATATCTTCATGCATTAGAGACATATTTAATCTCTTTATTGAAAAGCTTTTTACTGAAATTATGTAGTATGATAATTTCCTGCAGTTTACTGTTTCCTCTTAAGTAGATGGAAAGGCAGTGGACTGCACTTAATCAGCTCTGCTTCAGTCAAGTTCCTGCTAAAGAAATACCTTTAGGCCTTTGGTGGTTTGGTTATTTGTTTGGGGTTTTTTTGTTGTTGCTGTTTGTTGGTTTTGTTTTTGTTTTTGGTTTTTTCTTTTTTTTTAAAAGGCCTTTTAAGTGGCTTTGAAAAGGGAGATCATACTTACATCAGTATTTTCACACACTTTTCAGTACGAGCCTCAGAGTCAATGACCATGACCGTGCCCACAGGACAGGTGTACTTTTGTGTTTTCCAGGGAAATCCCATTTCTGTGGATTTCTGGCTTTGCTTGGTGCTCACTGAGCTCCCAGAGGCACCTGGCTCTGCCTGAGCGCTGTGCTGGTGGTGGGAATGGGAATGCCAGATTGGTTCAGGAGGAATATCATGTCTTGGAGCTGCAGAGGGAGCTCCTGCTTCCACCTGCACACGCTCTTTGCCCTGTGAGTGTCCCGTACAAGGCAGCTTTGGTTCAGGGGCTGCCCAGCCATGGAGAGCTCTTCCACCCAGTTCAAGCCCAGTAAGGAAAATCATGATTTTTACAGCTGGGGACACGCTGTCCATGACAGAGCAAGCCCAGGACCACAGCAGGGGGATGGCAGCAGCGGGTGCTGCCGAGGGCAGTGGTGGGCACACGTGCACCAGCCTCCCGTGGCTGCTGCCAGGCACTGCCAAGTGGCCACGCTGCAGCATTCACCCAGCTTGGTGACCTCCCTGTGGCACCTTACTCACCTCGACACAGACAATGCAGAGAGAGCACGACAGCCACGGCTCAGGATAGCTCTGGAGCAGTGGCAGCAGCAAGGTTTGGGAAGAGGTTCTGCAGGGAGGCCGGGAACTGGGAGTGCTGGAGGAGGGTGTCTGCCAGTTCCCACTTGGCTGCCTGAGCCGAACGTGCATCCAGGAAAGACAAGGCTGCTCCTCCATCACACTGCCGGCTGGGAACACGCTGCAGCCCCTGCCAGCACGGCCTGGAGCTGCTGGGAGCTGGATTGGGTGGGAGCAGAAGAAATGGAGTCTCTTGGCATCATCTTGAGCATCGCTGCTCCTGCTGAGGGTGCAGGGGAATCAGGCAGCTGTGCTGGTGCCCCAGGCTCCAGGAGCACCTCAGTGCTGCCTGGCCACATCAGGCCTTGTGGCACCATCCTGGAGCTGCTGGTTGTGAGGCTGAGTCCCCGCTCCCACCTGCTGAACCTGCTCCCTCCACCACCAGCCCGTGGGCCTGAGCTGGAGAGGCTTTGGCTCACGTACACTGGGCTGGAGCTTGCGGCCCCTCAGCATCCCTGGGATCCATGTGTTAGCGTGGGCTAATGAGGGGTTTGGACCGTGTTCATTTAATGGTCACTTGGCACTGAGACAAATGTATTAGATTTGTCAGGGAAAGTTTATATCCCAGATAAGTGGCTTTTACAGAGGTCTGATGCAGTGGTTCGTGCTTCTGCCTCAGTGCTTTGTTGTTCCACAAACTTTCCATGTGGTTTGGGTCATCCCCACCATTCCTCGCCCCCTTCTTTCCCGGTGGCACCATTCTCTGGACCAAGCTGAGGGCTGGGGAGAAGCAGATCCTAAAGGCACTGAGGCCCAGATACAACAGTGACTGGGGGGTTGAGACGCTTGTGGTGGCTTTGGTGATGCTTAGGAGAGGCTGGGAGTGCCCAGCCAGGCTCAGGGTATCCTGCAGAGGAAAGCACCTCTGCTGGAGCCTTGACCCCCTCTCAAAGGTGTTGCTGCCAATTGTGCACTGAAATACCTCATTTGACTGGGTAAAACATGTGAACAGCTCTATAGGTTTGAATGAAAATGATGAAAACTAGCACCACACTCCAAACCTTTCAAATCAGAGACCTTGGAAACCACTGGTGCCTGGCACACCTCTCCAGGTGTTATATAAAGTAACTCTTCACAGCACGAGCTGGCAAATATCATATATGATAGCTAATAATTACATGGCACTGAAATATGACTCATTTGCAGTGATCCTGAGTGCGTGTTTATACCCTTACGAGTAACACTGGGAAAGAAGAGCGAAAGCCTTTTGAGGAGCCCTGGCCTGGCAGATGTCCTGCTGCAGTTCCTGGGAGGGGTGGTGGGGTACAGACCCATTCTGCCCAGTATCCTATGGGATTGCTGGGGGGCACAGTCTGGTTCAGCATTCCAGGGGACTCCTCAGGGGGCACAGCCCAATTCAACCATGGCTTCCCAGGAGATTTCTGTGTGTGCACAACATGGTTCAGCCCAGGGTCCTGGGGGGTCCTGGGGTTCCAGCCCAGTTCAGCCCACCCATCTGATGCAGAGCACCCTGGGGCAGCCTCTGGGTCTGCAACCCGCCCGAGTCCCCCAGGCTGCCGTGTCCACACCTTGGTGGTGTGGGAGGAGTGTCGCTGTGGCTGCTGCTGGGTGTGCCTTGGCTCCAAAATCCAGCTGGGAACCACTGCGCCCCAGCCAGGCTCCTCGGGATGGCCTCTGCTCCTGCTCTGTCACCTGTTATCTTCAGATATTAAATCTGGCATTCGATTACAGGTGGTGCTGCCAGCAGGGTTAGTCAGAGCCCATGGATAAGCCCCGGGCTGGTGCTCACTGGCTGCATCAGGCAGGAGCAGTGGCAGGGCCGGTGAGGCAGCACACGGCCAGTGCTGGCTGCTCACACCAGTGACACCCAGCAGCATCTCTCAATGTGCAGATTATTCCTGGGGTTTGCTGGATAGCCCTTGTCACGAATTAATTGGAGTTTATCTTAGACTGAGAGGGAAATCCTTCTGTTTGCTATTTTAAACAATTCAGCCTAAGAGACAAAGTAGAGCCAGAATGCAGCCCCTCAGCTCTTGGTATCTGATGCTGATGAGAGGGATGGGGCCAAGTGGCTCCAGCTCCTCTGTTTCCTCCTGGGGATTTCCCACCAGTGTGAACTTACAGGACCTTCTAGATCTGTTCCTGAGCCTCACAGGCACAAGGGCTTCATGGCAAATTGCTGGGCAAATCACAAAAGCCCCATTTGTGCACTGCCAGGGCCCTGTGTTTTCCACCTCCCCATCCTTTGCAGCAAAGTATCAGGAATTTGTATGAATTACAAGTGGATCTTAGTGTTTTAGGGACATGTGCACATGCACAGTTACACCCCCCCCTTAGATCCATCTGTGTGTTGCTGCTGGTGTATTTTTAGATGCAATGTAAATTGATCCTGTTCATGAGCTCTGGTCAGTGTGAATTGATTAAGGAACAACTGAAAGCTTATGTTTCTGTTCATTCTATATAGAGAATTCATTTTCAAGGATTTACTTTGGAGTCCCCTCTGGGACTGATGGTAAAGACAGGTGAAGAGCTTGTGCCACCTGCCCTGTGTTGCACCTCCTGCTCCCACAGGTTTAGGAGTTGTTCCAAGCCAACCTGCACCCCGGAGCCCTGAGCTGCCACAGGGCTCCTCTCTATTTTGGGTGACGGGAACTATACTTAGGGCTGAGTCATCCCTTCCAGTATCAGTTACAGGAGAGCTTAAATGGGCAGTCAGTGGCCAAACCTGCTGGTGAAGGATCGGGGCAATGACACCGACCTGGAGCCTCTCTGGCAGCCACAGATCCATTGGGCAGGTGACAGTGGGGTACCAGCCATGGCCCCTTCTCCCTGGCTGAGCCCAGTGAGGAGCCATGGGCTGAATTCCAGCTGGCATCTGGGAAAGGTGAGGTGGGAGCTGTGGCTGTGTTGGCTCTGCCCCTCCTGTGGGCAGGGCACCCATGAGCCTCCCTGGCTGGTTTCAGAGGCAGCATCCCTCTGTAGAGCCATCCCTTGAGGGCACTGTGGCCTGGGATGCTGCACAGAGCTGATAGCCAAAAATTCAGGTCTGCTTCCTTAGGTACATCCATTAAGGGCAACTGCTTCTACACCCATTTACTGGGGGATGAGACACTGGGACTCACTGGGATTCACTGGCACTCACTGGTATTTAGCCTCTTTTGGTTTCAGCAGCCTGCTGGTCCTGGAGCCAAAGCAGCTTTCAGAGCCCTCACGAGGAACATGCCCGAGGGGCTGTGGTGGGGCCGTGTCCTGCTGGTGTGGCACCAGCCCTGCCAGCACACAGCACCGACAAGCGTTCTCCCTTGCAGTATCATCCCTGAGCAGAAAAGGAAGGGTAGAGAACATTTTAATTGAATCACAGCCAAACAGGCAAGTCAGCTCCTCCATCTGCTCCAAGGGAGGGTTTGGGTGTTGGTTTGCCTCTGTGGGTCTCTCTGGACCTGTGTGCTCTGGGTTCCATGGGACACCTGTGGGTCAGGTTTCTTCTGATTTTTGCTTGCTCTGTTGTCACTGCCAAGTGACATTTTTGCTGAGTCTGAAGGAGAGGAAACAATTCAGAAACAAAGGAACATCTTGGTGAAAATGGTTCTTCAGTAATATCTGGTTCCCTTAAGTAATATCTGAGTATTGGCATAACTTCTTTAAAAAAGCATTTAACACTGGAAACTTTATTTTTAGTGTGTAAATGTCAAGGTGAACGACAGCTTTTCAATCTTCCCCAGCTCCTCCTCCTCCGTGCCCGAAGCTTCTGCTCCTCTCCAGCACCTTTCTGTGGGGCTGGCAGCCCCAGAGAGGAGGAGGAGGAGGAAGATACTGCACCCAGCGGGGCTGGGAGGTGATGGGGTGAGGGGTGATGGGGTGGAGTTGTGATGGGGACAAGGAGGGATGGGATGGAGAGTGCTGGGGGGCGATCAGGTGAAGAGATTGGGGGTGGTTGGGCTGCTTTGGGACTGGGTTGGCCAGGGGGAGGAAGCAGCCCTGTCCCAGCTCTCTCCCTTCCCCAAAGGACTTTGTTTTAAAACAAGTAGTCTTTTAAAAATCTAGGGCAAGTCAGCCTCCTGCCAAAATTAGTCTGTGTGCAAGAGCATGAGAAGGAATTTTAATGGGTAGCTGGTATGTGGGGATGAGGGGAATGACTACTTTTACTATCTAAATGCTGTTTAAATAAGGCTGTAACATCAAACAGCTTTGCCATGCTCGCAGCTCTGTTGTACAGGAAGCATCACTGCCACTGCTCACAAATACACAAGAATGTTAAACAACAACTTCTTATTTGTGCCAAGCATGTCCTGACACATCGCTGAGGCGGAGCAGAGCTCCAGCACCCAGGAGTGCAGGACCTGCTTCCCTCTGGCCTGGCTGCTGTCCCTGCACTGGAAACTGCTCCAAACCCTGAGGATTTGCCCCCCTGCAGCTGAAGGGAGCAGGGAGAGCCAAACCCATCCTGCTGCACCCAGCCGGGGTCTGGAGCCCTGTGTGGCGACTGCAGTCGGGATGAGGATGGCAATGGGGACAGGGTGGGAATGGGACAGGATGGGTCAGAAATATCAAACAAATAAATAATTTCTCCTCTACAATGCAAAGTTTATTTATCTTCCATGTATGACTGAACTTCTTCAGTGTTTATACTTAAGATTTTAAAACTCAATAGCCTGCAAAGAATTAAACTTCTGTGGACTCTTAAAGGTAATCTATATTTCTGAAATTAATAATGAGGTAGTGTTTGGTACAAAAAATGTGTTATAACCCCCCAAAAGGTTTTCCCAGCTGGGTCCCAGAGAGACCATGCAAGTCGCCATCCATTGGTGCTAGGGCTGTGGCCCAAGCTTCTGGCCCTTCCATCAGGGATGTCTGGCTACACGTGGGACTGTTCCTTCCCTCCTCTGTTAAGAGTCAAACCAGAGCTGGGGCACTCGCCCTGCTGGGGAAGGCCCGAGGGAGCAACAGGGCTCCTGCCCATGGATTTCAGTCCATCCCAGGTCACGGCCCCGACTCGGGGAGGAGTGTGCAGGGTGGCTGCTGGTGCTGCTCTGGGGGAGAGTCATAAACTGAAAGGAGAGTCTTCTATGAATTATTAACATAAACAGCTCTGTTGGTACTTGGTTCTAGGGAAATGCCAGGAAGGGTAAATGGTGTTTCCAGCACTTTAAATGAGTGGATCTCCTGGTGGTCGCTCAGGGACTTGAGGATGCTCCCACGGGAAGGCAGCAGTTGCTTGGGACACTGGGAATGGCTCCCCTGGTGGGAGTCTCTGCCCGGCTCTCAGCTGGCATGTCTGGCGTGTGCCAGGGCTGCAGACATGCTGCTGGTGGCTGTGGTGGGCAGTGGGTCACTGCCACCTTGCAGAGGGGCGACACCATTCCCCAAGGAGCCCTGCGTTGGTGTGTGTGCCCCAGGGGATATAAATACACCCAACACTTCAGTGTCCTCTCGGTGCCTCACACAGAGGCACTGCTAGTGCTGGTGACACCCACACTCAGCTGCCACGGAACAGTGCAGCCTCCGGGTATTTATATTGCTGCCAGCAGACACCGCTCAGTCTCAGCGATTCCGAGCAGCTCCGTGTCTCTCCTGCCTCACCCCCCGTCGGGTTCAGCCCTGTGAGATGCCAGCAGGGGCAGCAGGGCTGGGACCCCCCCAGTGTGGTGGGGCTGGACACCAGTGCGCATTGCTGCTGATGGTTTGGGGTCAGTCCCACCGAATGTGTCCCTTCTGCCAGCGGCCTCCGAGCACTGTCCTTCTTCCAGCCCCGCTTGAGCTCAGCCCGATCCACACGGCAGCATCTCCCTTCCTGGCATCTCCCTCCCACTCCCATCAGAGCCAGAGCCTCGTGTTGGCAGCAGAAACCTGAGCTGCACAGTCTGAAAACCCCCATTAATTTAATTATTTATCTGTTCTGCCCACTGCCTCTCCCCACAGGCTGGAGTTTGTTTTCCTAATGCCGTAAAATATAGTTTAGGAAAAAATACCCCCGGGTTCATGCACTGCTCCACCTCTGCCAGGGTCACAGCAAACTGTGTTTGCCCACTCAGGCCAGAGTTAAATGAAGCCACTGTGGTGATTGGTGAAAGGTTGGGCTCAATGGTCTTGGAGGTCTTTTCCAACCTGAACGATTCTGTGACTCTGTGAAACCAGGGAGAAATGCACAGTCAGCACAGGTATTAAATCTGTTGTTCACACACTGCCTGTGCCTGCTCATGGCAAACACAGCGAGCCAGAGCAGAGTCCTGCAAACCCCGATCCTCTGAACCTGCCTGCCTGTGCATTTGAAGGGTTCTGTGCCGAGGGGGAAGAGGCTGTCAGGTCTGAGTGGACACTCACGCTGCTTCCTGCAGCAAAACCAAGGCGCAGCAGCCATTGCCAAAGAGGAGAAAAGGCAGTCTCTGTAGGGCAAATTTAACTTTGATGTGTACAGGAAAAGGGACTGGGAGTAGGTTCTCCTCTGGCTGAATGCTGGGGATGGGGGAGGGCTTGGAGTGGGTGGGGATGGGGCAGCAAGTCAGCCTGCTGCCTGTGGAACCCCACAGGTGTGGCCCTGTCTGTGCCACTGAGGACACACTGACCCCAAACATCACGGCATCACAGAATCACAGTCAGGTTTGGGTTGGAAGGGACATTCAACACCATCCCATTCCAACCCTCTGCCATGGGCAGGGACATCTTCCATGAGATCATGTTGCTCCAAGCCCCGTCCAGCCTGGCCTTGGACAACCTGGCCAACCCTGTCCCTCCTGGCCTGGGGCAGCCACAGCTTCTCTGGGCACCCTCACCACCCTCACAGGGAAGAATTTCTTCCCATATCCTACCTACTGCTGCCCCCTGGCAGAATGAAGCCATTCCCCCTTGTTCTATGACCACATCACTACACACCTTCACCCTCTAAGATGAAGCATCACTCATTTTTTCATTTATTTTGATTCTCAGTTGATCCACCTCATTTCTCACAAGGTTTTAGATTTTATTTACACATGTTTATTTTTAACGCTTTGCAAACCATTTAGGATCTATTTCTAAGGACACATCTCTGCCTGAAGAATCACCTGGAAATGTGAATTAAGCACAGTAACACAAGAGGCAGAAGACATGTTTCATAATGTTCTTGGGGCAGCTCCAAACGAGTTGCTAGGTGAGGTGGTGTTGTGCCAGCAGTGCTGGGCTGCACTTCTGCTGCCACTAAAAATAGTTGCAACTCCAAACCCAGTGCATGTACATGCAACCAGCCTTGTGCTCTACTACAAGGCAAAATCTTTTTATTCCTTAAAATTATAGGCAATAAAAAGGATTTTTTACTATTGAATTAAGGGAGTTACATAACCTGAGTGTAAATACAAAGTGGCACTGTCCTCGCAGATACTGCGGTCAGATTTCACTAGTATTTGCACAAAAATTTAACTTAACAATATTAAAATCACTAGAAAAATAAGCCTCTCCATGTATGTCTTTGAAACACACAGTAATTCAAAGCTACATAACACATGATGGTTTGAATTCACCAGTCTTATGCTTTCAAAGTATTGAAAATCGCTGTGCCCGTGCACTCAGGGTGTAGAAATCTGTGCTGTGGTAGAGTTGGAGTCGGTGCAAAGCACCTGACATTGGAAATAGCACAGCAGAGGTAAGTGGGGGGAGCTGCCCTGTTCCAGCAGCGATGGTTGTGGAGGTTTGAACTGGCTGCTCAGGAGATTGGAATACATTTCCGTGCTCAAACCCAACTTCAGGCCTAAAGTTTCCCTCAAATACATTACCAGAGGTGAAGACTAATCACTGCAGGTAGCAACTGGGATTGTATAGACTGGAAAGTAACGAGGTTACCCCAGAAAGCAGCAGTACCTGTGCTGACCTTGCTCTTTATTCATATTTTTGGTCTGGACCAATCTGAAGACAAAAACTGGGGACAAGGGAAAAAAAAAGAATCCCAGAAAGGCAATTGGCAGTTCTTTTGTCTCCAGGCACGGTGGGATCACTGTGTTTAAGTGCCACAGACCTGACTTTCCATGTAGAACTCTCAGTGGGAAAGAACAACCCCCCTCCATCACTGCAAGAGCCCAGCTCTTGTAGGACCTGCGTGAGCAGAAGCAGCACCTTGCACTCAGCAGGCTCTGGATGGACTCAGCCCTGCAGCTGGAGCAGGCACGGCAGCTGCTTGGACACGCATCCCATGCCAGAAACTCCCCAGAGTGCCTGGAGATCCCTGTCCTTCCTCATGCAGAAGGAAGAGGGTGCCAGGCCCAGGGACACTTCACGTGGACCCTCCTGAGGCTCACAGGGCACAACCCTGAGGGTCTGTGGGGCACACTGTGGAGCCCACCCCTCGGTGTGCCCCTGGGGGGGTGCAGGGGCCAGTGGGATGCTCCCAGCACTCACACATGGGCTGGCAGCCACTGAAATGGTCCTACTGACCCCCCCAGTTCCTTCCACCCATGGCAGGGGGTTGGGTGGGGAGGCAGCTCACCAGGACACCCAGTGCACCCTCCTGCCAAAAGCAGGGCCAGGTGCTGCTCTTTCCCCATCCTGCTCCTCAGATCATCAACTTGGTGTTATATGAACTGGATGAAAACAAAATATCCAGGGTGCTGTGTTATGAGAAGGTACAAGCTGACAGCAGCTCACGTGTAGGTTTCACGCTGATTTCATGCTGTGTTAAAGATATGTAGGAATTACTGAGCACCAATGAGAAAAAACGTTAACCCCATGAGCTGCAGGAATTAAACACAGCTCATGAGCAAGAGTTGGTGTTGGTGTGGATCACTGCAGAGTGCTTTGGCAAAAGTTAAGCTCTAAATAACTATTTACTTCAAACTTTGTGGTGTCTCCAGTGAATGATTTGTAGTTATTAGAGGATGCCCAAACATACCCAGGGGAAATACAGGTTACATACACGACCACAGTATCAGAAGATGTTTAATCTCATTTGATAGGCATAGGCTGTACAGTATGAGGGAAGGTGGAACTTCCAGGTGGTCACAGTAGTGAGATGATGAGCTGGACCCTGTTCCCAGTAATCACAACCCATCATCATCACTAATTATTAATTACCAGCCCAAAGGCCAGAGCTGTGGATGCATTCTCTTTGCATATTGGATGGGTCAGAAACTCCAGCTGAGTGGTGAAGGGAAAGGTAAACTCCACCCATCTCCAAGTTTAAGGATAAACACAGGGACCACCTCGGGCCTCTAAGGCTGGTGGACTGTCTTCCACAAGCACACTATGGAAACAATCAGTTTAACAACAGACTTGCCAAGTTCCCCAGGAATTCATGGCTCTGCTTGGGTGCCCAGTCTCCCCCGTCTGGCCAGTGTCCTCTCAGATGGGTCACCCGACACACATGGTTCTGTTGTTTCAATAGATGTGGGAGGAGACAGGAATTTGGTGGGATTTTGCAGCAGCTCCAAAGACCCTATGCCAAATACAGCAATGCTATAAACCAGAGCTCTAGAGTAGGTTGTGAGGCTCAGCTCCACGTTCCTGCAGGATTCAGCAGTGGCTGTGACATCTCAGCAAGTACGGCCGGAGTCACAGGGCACAGGAGCTGAGAGATGGAAAATCACCCACGTGTTAAACGTGTTTAATGACCCTGCTCGGTGTGTGGCAGGAGGCTCCTGAAGGTGTCCAGGTGGGGAGCTGTGAGTGCTGCTTCCTGCCACGGCTGCTCAGCAGTGAGAGGGACCTTCCTCCCATGAAGTGTGAACAGACCTCAGTGATGCCCTGGTGCATCATCCCAGCTGCCCCGTGCGCTTTGGCCGGTCAGGGAGCCCCAGAGCGAGCTTTGGTGGCTTCCCGAGGGGAGCGCAGGCACTCTGCAAACTGCAGGGAAGGTGGCTCAACAGGCTGGATCTCCCTGGTCTGTCTGGACCTCGAGCCAGGTTCTGTCACCCTCAGACTCCGCACACACTGTGACAGTCGGCCAGCTCTGCCCTGCTAAGGAGCCACATTGTTAAAGTGAGCTGAGCAGCTGCAGAAGGCCCAACCTGGGTGTGCAGTTCTGCATTCTCCTGGGGCTGTTTGGGATCCTTTTGGCCGATATGAACTAGTGGAACATTTTATTTCCTAACTGAAAGAGAGAAATCGACCAAGAAACACTGGGAAATGAACAGGATTTTCAACACAGAGAAGCAGATTCAGAGAATATCCTATTTTTATGCTCCCTCTCTGTGTAATTCATCTGCCATTCCAAACAAGACGTGCCTCAGCTGAATGAAGCCTCAAATAATCACATAATAGGAGAAGTCATTTATTGTGAATCAGGCCCTTTCTGTGGTATATAAATAGTCTGTGCTGTTCCATGGGCTTTGTCAGTCAGGATTAATTAGCAATTGACCCTTGGTTGGGATTTCTTCGCTACCTCTCCATTTTTCATAGGGCTAAATGAGCTCTCCACGTTGCTTTAAGAGGCTTCCTAAGCTGGAGTTTCATTTACCTCTAGGCTATACATCAGCACTTTAATTTATCACTAGGTTACATATCACAAGCGAATAGGCAGGGTGGAATCGAGTTTATTATAAAGATGTCCTTTTAGAAGACACATTATTACAGTGATTGAAACATGCTCTTCAATTTTCCATTAATGCCCAATTCTGAATATGACCACGGAGAACCACACTTTACATACTTTACAATTAGCATTCTAATAAATAAGTTCAATAAATAGGGATTTTGCAAGTGAAGCCGTATGTGTGAACAGAAGCCGCTTTACAATGTTGTCAAAAAATAACTAGAGCTACTCTCAGTTGTTACGAACCACTGGAAACTGGTAAGTAAAATATAAATATTTTACCCTTACTATGAGGACTGGAGGAACAAAGATCTGCTAAAATCACCCTTAGGATTACACAGAACTTAATTTCATACACTAAATTCATCATTCAGAGCATGCTTTTCTACCGCTTTTAGCACAAAATATTTTCAAATACATTTATTAAAAATATGAGAAATGAGTGAGACTGCCCATGTAAGATTTTGCCTGTGCCTGATCACTAGCTCTCCTGTGTTACACAATATTGCAGTTTGGCTAATTTAGGATGAACTATTTCACATTTGGAGAAGATCTACCATAAAGGGCCCGATTTAGTTTTAGTATATTGCAACATGTTGTTAGTATGGTAATTTATTTGCCAAAGTACAAAAAAATTCATTCCCTCCCCCAATTACTGTTATATATATACATATGTAATATATATATGATCCATTTATATTATCCATTTCAATAATTATTTTTCTTGGGACCCAACCCTCGAGTTGCCTGTCAAGACTGCAGGAACAGAACCATTCTCGCACCAAACGCAGGTAACTCGAGCCCCTGCCCTGCGCTCGCCTGGAAGGGTCAGGTATTTCCAGCACACCCATTTCTCCCGTTCTCCCTGGACAGAACCCCGCAGGGCTCCCAGTGCCACAGCGGGATCCTGGCAGCCTCTGGGCCGGGCAGCTTGTCCGGCACTCCCTGGCCAGCCCAGTCCGTGCCCGGCACGTCCCTCCGGCCATCACCGCCCCGGCTGCCCTGGCACGGAGCAGGATGGGACCCACGGCCACCCAGAGCCAAATCACCTCCTCACGCCTCTGCTCACCCACCAACACACGGCTCCAGGGGAGACCCACCTGCCTGTGCCCCAGGGCCCCCCTCACCTGGGAGCCCTTTGCCTCTAAGGGGTCCAGATTTGTCGTGAACAACCATCGCAATCCAAAAGCACAACCATGCACACACCAGCAAGCCTACCTCGAGTAAAACACCAGCACTGAAAGAGGACTGAACCATAAATGCCACCAAACTACCAAATAATTATCAGCACTAGAAATAATACAACTGTAAATGATAACTGCGTCTGACTTTGATTTAAATCCTTGTATACAACAGCGAAAGGCTTGGGCTGTGACTGAGCCTCAGAAGAGAAGATACTGCTCTTATTTTTATTTCCTATTTTTAAAGACAGGCTGACTGAGAACATTTCTGAACGTGGGAGACTAAGTCATTAAACCAGAAGCACTTGGATTGCTTTCCTCCTTTAGGGGATTTACTTCATTTTACTTTATCTGACACAAGTCAGAAAGAGACTACTGAAGGAAAGCTGAATTTTGACACGTTATTTTCCATTAGAATCCTTCCACTGACTTTGTTAAACTTTTTCTAAGATCAGAAAATGAGGCTTTTCCAAAAAGGAGTTTGAGACTGGTAGATTTTCCTCACACACTTGTAGCCCTACAGTCTCCTACTGCCTCAAAGCGGAGGATTTTTTCAAACTGTTCCCAAATCTTCTGCATTTGTTCACAAACTGGTATCTCCATTCTGTTTATACTCTGCTAAAATATTGAGAGTCATTTCCTCACTTTTGGACTGCACGTTGTGCTCGCTCCTCTTGGACGATTTCCTGGTTGCCCTGGAAAGCCGCCTTCGGAAGGTGTCACCTGCCAGGAAGTAAAGGATGGGGTCGACGCAGCTGTTGAGGCTGGCCAGGCCCCTCGTCACCTGGTAAGTGGCATAAACCTTATCATTGAAGGCACACATATCTGGAGTCTGAAAATCCACCCGGGCCCTTAGATTTAAGGTCTTCATCACATGGAAGGGAAGGTAAGACACGGCAAAGACTGTTAACACGATAATAACCAGGTAAATTGACTTTCTCCTGAGAGGAGAGTTGTCCAAATCTTTGTAAATCAAAGCTTTCACGATGAGCCCATAGCAACCAAGGATCACTATGAAGGGAATGCAGAACATCAGCACTGTGGTGCACATGCTGTAAATGAAGTAACTTCGCAGGTAATCATCGGCTGTCGTGTCATAGCACGTTATGGTTTTATTTTTCCTTATCCCCGTTCCCGAGTAGAAGAGTATTGGAGAAATCACAGCCACCACAAGGACCCAGACCAGGCTGCTGATGTACATGGCATTCTTCTTCTTCAGCCTCCCCAGCGACTTGAGGGGGTGCACCACTCCCGTGTACCTGTGCACGCTTATGCAGGTCAGAAAGAGAATACTGCCGTACAGGTTCACGTGGAAGATGAACCTCTGCAGCTTGCACATGATATCTCCGAAGATCCAGTCTGTTTTATTGAAGTAGTAAAAGATGAGGGCGGGCAGAGTCAAGACATACAAGAAATCAGCCAGTGCCAAGTTGAACATGTAAACTGAGATGCCGCTCCAAGGCCTCATGTGGAAGACAAACATCCAGATGGCCACACTGTTGCCCAAAAACCCAGTGATGAAGACCAGAATGTACACGGTGGGCAGGTAATAGAACTGGAAGCCGGTTTTGGTCAGAGAACACTTGGTGGTGACGTTTCCCACAGACCAGCCGCTGCTGGATAACAGGTTGGGTTCAGTTCCATTCAGAGCAGCAGAGAGAAGGACTTCGGTCATGATCCTCCCCCCAGAGTCACACAGGTCTGAGGCGAAGCAACGAAGTCTCTATGGGCACAGTAACGCATCTAAAAAAAGGAAAGAGCAGAGGAAACCTCGCTGGAAGGTGAGCCCTGCCCTGGTTTTCCTCGGAGGTTTCCGAGCGGCGCTGCCGGGCAGTGCCCCCCGCACCGGCCGGGAGCCAGGGGGGGACACGGCGGGCAGGGAGCGCCCGGCCCCGCTCCCCGCCCCGAGCACCGCGCTCACCTCCGCCCCGCGGCTGGCCCGGCCGGACCGGGGACAGGGGCAGGGACAGGGGCAGGGACACGGACAGGGGCAGGGACACGGACAGAGGCAGGGACAGGGACAGGGGCAGGGACAGGGACACGGACAGGGGCAGGGACACGGACAGGGGCAGGGACATGGACAGGGGCAGGGACACGGACACGGACAGGGGCAGGGACAGGGGCAGGGACAGGGGCAGGTACACGGACAGGGGCAGGGACAGGAGCAGGGAGAGGGGCAGGGACACGGACAGGGGCAGGGACAGGGACACGGACAGGGGCAGGGACAGGGGCAGGGACACGGACACGGACAGGGCGGGCGGTGCGAAGGGGCGGCGGGAGCGGGGTCGGTCGGGGCAGCGGAGGAGCCGATCGGGGCAGAGGGAGCGGGACCGATCCGGGCAGAGGGAGCGGGACCGATCCGGGCAGTGAAGCGGCCGCTCCGCCCGCACCCCTCGGCTCCCGCCGCCGCCCCGCCCGCCCCCGCGGCTGCCGCCCCGTCCCGCCGCTCCCGCCCCGG
>JAWWMP010000011.1:638693-659510 GCA_035047865.1 Dendrocincla tyrannina | reverse complement strand
GGGGTGCGGCACTGCCCCTGCTGCGGGAGCGGGACCGGGGTGCGGCACTGCCCCTGCTGCGGGACACCCGGCACTGCCCCTGCTCGGGGTCACCGCACCCGCGGCCCGAGCTCGGGGGGCGCTGGAGCGGAGCAGGCGGCGGTGGAGCCCATCGGTGCCCCGGGCACAGCCCCCGCCTCTGACGGTGCCTGCGCACAGCCCGGGCAGGAGGACAGACAGCGCCGGCCAGAAGGCAGGGTCACCTCGGCCCTCGCAGCCATGGGGCAGGGTCCCCTGAGCCCCCTGAGTGATGGGGCAGGGGAACGCCATAGCGGGGCTAAGACCCCTCCGTCCCTCGTCTTCTCCAGAGCTCCAGTGGGTGCTGCGGGTGCTGCTCCTGAGCTGCCGCGGATGGTGGAACAGCCCTTCCCTGATTTTGCTTTCACTCAACCCTTTGAAATCTGCTCTGCAACCCAGTTTAAGTGACACGAACATGTTAATTGCTGTAAATGGAACAGCTGAGCAGAAATATGCTCTACTGACCTCTAATTAAGCGCTATACATTTGGCACTTGAGTCAGAATACGGTTATTATTTATTGTCTTAGCAAAACACAATCTGCTGGTTTCAGCCATTTCTTCCTCGTTCCCATTTTCGCTAAGTGTGGTGGGTGAGACATGAGCCAGTCAGAGCTGCTCTCAGCTCAAAGCTGTGTTCTAGACAGAGCGTTATTAGTCCTTCATGAATATGTATTCATATTTCAAACTTTTGAGTCTGTTTAAATTATAAAACTTCTTTGCTGGGAAAGCTTAATTGGGAAATCAGCTGCATATTGTACCCCTGTGGGAATATGCAAGTTGCTGCAGATGGAGTCGCCGGCCTGGCTTTGCTTTTGGGGCAAGTCACACAGGCTGAAGCGTTGAAGCAACAGCTCCAATTTTGCAAATATAATGCCTTTTCTTCTTGATGTCAGGTGTTTTTTTCCTTCTGTACTAATCTACTAACTGCTTGTTCACTACTTTAAGATTCTTTTAAATTTTATCACAAACTGAATGTGAAGAGGAAAGAAAGTGGAAAAGGAGACAAGAAGAGCAACACCTGTAAAATCTGGGTTGTACAGCAAACCTGATTTGCAGAGCTGTTCTGTGGTGCCCTCTAGGATCTGAGAGCACTGGAAAAATGAATCCTGAGCCTCAGCATTCCCAGGACAGCAAACATCCAACCCACAAACCAGACACATGGCAAATGCAGTACAATCATATCAAGCCTACTATGCTGGTTTAGAGAAAAACCATCTTGCTCCTCAGAGAATCAGCTGCATGACCCAAAGCACAGTTTATTTCAATAAAGGACTTGCATTATTGTGTAAAAAAATAAAAAGAATATGCAAAGCAATGCTATTAGTAGAGGAGAAGCCTTTTAGTTTCTCCCTCCCTTTGTAATTGCCATTTCATTAGCGACTTTCACTGTCCCACTGCTCACTGCAGCTTCTCGTGGCAGCTTCCTCGAGTTTCCCATCTTGAGCAAATTTTGAGTCACGCTGAAGCCACAGTGATAGCATCAGTAAATACGCACTATGAACTCCAGCCTGTTTCCCTCAGTTACCCAAGCAGTGCCATAAATCCAAACCGGAGAGACAAAAGGTTGGAGCAGCAATCCCGAAAGCACACAGCTGCCAGGGAAGGAGGCACTGCTGGGATTTGTGCTGGTGTTGGAGCCAGGCTGAGGTGCAGCAAGGCTGGGCGTGGGGTCAGGCTGGGAAGCCCCTGCTGTGCTGCTGGAGCGCAGGCGGGAGCAGGAGCGGCCAGGAGGGCGGTCTGTGTGTGCTGGGCTTGCCAGGCCTCCTGTGGCCATGTCCACAGTGACCTCGGGGGTAACACTGACACGATGGAGAGACACCCCCGATGAAGCCATCACTGCATAGAGAGGTGACACCTTGACGGGCAGAGGGTTCCTGTGGGACCAATATGTGTACTCAAGGATGAATACAAAAGTGCAGCCCTGAGGAGGAGGACTTGGGGTGGTTGGTTGATGGGAAGCTCAGCATGCCCTGGCCATGTGCACTGGCACCCAGAACCCCCATGTGCTGGGCTCATCCCACAGCGTGGGCAGTGGGTGAGGGTGGCATTCTGCCCCTCTGCTCCACCCTGGTGAGACCCCACTGACATTCCTTTGGACCTGCCAAGGAAGGCTCCAGACCTGTGCAGCCTGTGCTGCTCAGGCAGCTCCCCCCTGCAGTGCCATGGGCAGCTCCCCACAAGCTCAGCATGGCCCTCCGGAGCCCACGGGCGGTGGGGATGGAGCTCTCCCATCCCGGCTGGAGGAGTCTGCACATTCTGCCTGCAGTGCTTCAGCTGCGAAAGGTCCAAACACTTCCACGAGTAAAGAGAGAGGCAGATTTTTCACAGCCACCCTGTTCCATGCCTTTATCCACAGCCAGCAAACGAGTGCCTTCCTTCTTGCCATGCCGAGCTGTTCTTATTTTGGAGCACAACATGAAGCATGTTGCATTAGCACCTTTCTCTCCATCGCTCCAGCATATGCCTGGAGCTGACTTGGTTTCTGTCTGGTAGAGCTGGAGCTGAATTTCTTCCAGCTCAGCCTCTTAATGCACTTTTTGCAAAATCTGGGATTTTATACTACTGATTTCCATTAAACTGAATACTTTGTTCCATTAACAGCTGATTTAAGCCCAATGGATGATATATCTCTATGAGCAGTGAAAGCATGTTGGAGCACAAATGGAAATTCCCAGTCAGTCCAATTAGTGCCGAGCTACCGCGGTGTGTGGCAGTGCAAAGGGAATGGGCTGGCCATGAATCCAGCTGTTTCCACCTGTTGGTGTTGGTTATCAGCAAGATGAAGATGCAGGCACCAGAATTTCAAAGTGTGCTGGTATGAACAAGGGGCCTGAACCAGGTGCAGGCTGAGAACTGGTAGAAAGGACCCCTGTAAATGATCATTACAATGCCTGCTCATAGAGAGGGAAAATATGTACATATGTGTGTATATTTATATATATAAATATATATATGTGTATGTACATGCACACAGAGTACAAGGCATGCTTATGTCTCACTTGGGAGTGCTGCTGGAAAGGTCAGGTGAGCTTGAAGGCCGAGACGGTCTCAGCTCCCCACCACAGAACATCTTACCTGCTGCAAAAATGCCTATTTCGCATTTTACCTGAATTGGCTTGTATCTCACCTATTTACTTCTGGAGAGCTTCATTCCCCTTCACCTTAGGAAACTCTTTAGGTCAAACAATGATTTACTACACTATGTTTTCTTTTTTGAGTCTCTGAAGCTTCATTTCTTCCTTTTTTATGTGTCTCAGAAGACAACGTCTCTTCCCAGCACCCCTTATACACACTGCAGGCTTTCCACAGGAGGCCTGAAATACAATTTATTTTGTTTTAAAATACAGCTGCCTGCAGAGTTTGAAATACTTTACAATATTCCCTTTGTGACACAATATTCCCTTTTCCCCTTGTGAAGGGCAGGTTTCTGGTGGGCAGTTCTGCACCAGCCCCGGGGTCCCTATGGCACAGGGCACCACGGGAGCTGCTCTGGGGCAGAAAGGAGTTTGTGTGCCCTGGAAGGAGGTGAGAGGGCAGCAGGGGCATGGGGAGCAGGGACTGACTCCCTGCCACCTCTCCACAGAGAGCCTGGCATGGCACAGATCCCCCCACCACGGAGCCTCGGCCGCCGCTGTTCGCCTTTCCTCAGAACACAACCCGCGGAAACGGCAGCTCCAGAGCTGATAAGAATAATTAGACATGTCCATGGCACATACACCGTGCTCGGCTGGTGGGAAGCAGGTCTGGGCCAGGCTCCCAGCCCGTGCCCGGGAACTGCCAGGGGGACACGTGCCCAAAGTACCAGTGGGGGAAACGTGTTCACTCTCTACAGCTACCTGTGCGAGGGTGTAGCCAGGTGGGAGTCGGGCTCTTCTCCCAGGTTACAAGCCATAGGACAAGATGAAGCAGACTCAGGCTTGCACCAGGGAAGATTTAGATGGATATTGGAAAAATTTCTTCACTGAAAGGGTTGTCCAGCCCTGGCACAGCTGCCCAGGGCGGTGGTGGAGTCCCCATCCCTGGAGGGATTTAAAAGGATGTGGCACTTGGAGACATGGAATAGTGGCAGATTTGGCAGTGCTGGGGAATGGTAGGACTCAATGGTCTTAGAGGGCTTTTCCAAGCTAAATGATTCTGTGATTCTCTAATTCAAAGCTCCAGTGGTGTTTCTGTCCTGTGCTTGCTCTCCTTGCACAGTGGAAGCTGCTGTTCTTGGGGACTGTCAACTCACAGTTTAGGTGGTGACAGAATCCTGCTGTGCTCCAGCCCTGTAGGAGACACCCCTTTCAGCGCCTGCTGTGGCCCAGGGAGCAGCTCCCTCCCCATCAGCTTGAGAAGAGCTGGCTCCTCTCTGCATTTTTAATGTCTGAGCTGACATTTTGCTGTCTTGAAAACAAAAGCTGTTCATGAACTAATTAAATAGATCTCACACAGAATCATGTACACCCCCAGGGAGCCAGAGAGTCCCAACAGGGAGTGAACTTTGTGAGGCAGAATGGCACGGTATTGTGCTGCAAAAGGTGATAATTCTATAATCAGCCGTGGTGAGTGTCCAGCACGAGAAGACAGAGTGCTGGGTCTGTAAGCCCAGGTGAGCATCCAGTGGGAGTCTCACATAGTCCCACAGGGCACTTTTCTTCCTTCTCTTTGCCTTTTTAATAGTATGAATCAACAAGGATAATGAAGCTGCTGTTCTGGAGTCCCTTCTGTATTCCAGAATATGCAAATGGTTTGTGATAGCGCTGCCGCCGTGGTGCCCTGTGATACAGCACAGCAATAATTGGAGTTAATGGAGGTGACTTATTAATCTGGGTAGAACAACTATACTTCCAGAGTCTAAAGATAACTCAGGATCCTGGAAAACTTGTTCTAATTACAGCAGGGAGTGATCTTGCCTCCTTCCTATATTGCCATTTTAAACTGAAATTACTATTCTCAGTCGAAAAGCTCTTTTGTTCAGCTCCCAGCCAAGAAAGACAGTTCTGCTGAGGTGGTTTGACAGTGAGTTAACTCACCTTATACAGTTTCCTCTAATGGCCAAGAAGACAAACAGGCCGGAAACAGCAAAGATCACATACCAGGGGAGACAAAATTAAATATTTCAATTAAGAATTTGCTACCTAATGAATGGGGAAGATTAAGGGAATGAATGTGGAGCTGCCTCTGAGGTGCTAGGACAGAAGCTATGCCCCAGCTGGCAGTGCAGCCACTGGGGCATCAGTGGGGCTCTGCAGGTGCCTGGTGCCTTTTTCCAGTCCTGCAAGGCTCCCCCAAAGCCTCTTGCACCCCCAGACCCATGCTGCCCCAGCAGTGAAGCTGGATTTCCCCATGAGGCCGAGCCCCGACCATTCCGAGCCCCACCTCTGATTTTCTCTGGAGCCAGCTTGTGAGGCAATGTCCAGTCCTGAACCTCTGCACAATGGACTGGGTTGGGTCTTTTTAGCCAGGTCTCTGCCTGTTTCTCCATTACCTGGGCAAAAGCCTGCAGTGGGAAAGCAGCTGTGTTTTCCCAGCCCCGTGGGGGCTGTGAAGAAGCTGGAGTTGGATGGAGCAGAGGCAGCCCATGCTCAAGGAGCGCCATGGTACTGCCGGTGCCAGCCCTGCTGCTGCTGGCAATGATTTACTGTTTGTGTGAGGAAATTGTGTGAATGCCTGTTCCCAAGGTTCCTGAGGCTGACAGGAGAGCAATGCTGCCCCTGGCACTGCCCATCAAGCCTGGAACAGAAGAAGTCAAATGTGGCTCAGAAAATACCTGCCATTGCATCTCCATCACATCAAGAGGTAGCAAACGTCATCTGCTGATGTTTGGCAAATATTAGAAAATACAGTAGCATTGGATTGTTAATTAAATTTCCTCCTTGGTGTTTCTTTACAGACTCATTCAAATGTAGGCAAAATTGTTCCTTGATGTTTTAGTGTAGTTTTGGTGAGCTCATCTCTTTGGTTTTGTCAACGCTCAAAATCCAGGACAGCTAAAATCAGGCACTGATTCAGGTGTTAAACTTTCCAGCTGTAAAGAAGATGTTAAAACTGATCTGGGAGAGGTTTTTACAGCAAAGATGATGAAATCAGAGGGCAATAATGTAATAAGAGGTAGAAGTCCAGCATTCTGCCTTTCCATGGGCTGGAAGAAGCCACAACTTCAGGTCCAAAGCTGTGGAGGTGACTCTCACTGCTGCTGCCAAGCCCACGTGCTGAAGCCCTCCAGAGCAGTTACTCTTCCGCTTTTCTTTACTCCCTGCCCACATTTTCCTTCCCGATCAGTTGATCTCGACAAAGGGGGAACACGCCATATACCCACGCAGGGTATTGTGCTTCCTGTGCTGCTGCCCCTGCGGAGCTGAAGCCGTGACTCATGGTTTCTGTGGTGGTGCAGAGGGCTGTGCCCGTGGGGGTGCACAACTCCATGCCCATGATGGTGCAGAGCCCCGTGCCCATGGTGGTGGTGCAGAGCCCCGTGGCCATGGTGGTGGTGCAGAGCTCCATGCCCATGGTGGTGGTGCAGAGCCCCGTGCCCATGGTGGTGGTGCAGAGCTCCATGCCCATGATGGTGCAGAGCTCCACGCCCATGATGGTGCAGAGCCCCGTGCCCCTGCCCGTGCCAGCGGCTCTCACCAGCCCGTCGTGCCCGATGGGCTCCGCCGGGCTCACTGCCCCGGTAAACCCTGCTGTCTCTCACTTGTTCTTGAATTCAAGGGCTCAAAGCTCCCAGTAATGACCAGTCAATGGTTTGTCTAATGGATCTGAAGACCTACTTTGGCACTGGTTTTATAAGAAGGTTTAATTAGGGGAAGGAAGTGCCTCAGAAATACCAGTCGTGGAAATGGAAACCAAATTACTGAGTTTAGTGCTGCCGCATAATGAATCCTGAACTTTTAGCCTGATGCCAATTCTCTTTTTTATTTTATTTCGGGAATATCTGAAGATGCAGTAATGACAAAGAAGTGTCAGTAGTTCAAACTAAGCATTAAAAGTTCCTCTTTTTTTGTTCTGTCTTCCAGTGGGTGTGAAGCTGATGGGGGTAGAAGCACCCTGAGCAACACCTCTGCACTGATGTCTCCACAGCCAGACCCTTTTATCCCTTCCCCAGCTCTTGTTCCCTTCCTCATTATCCCGCAGCTCGCTGTGTCTCCAGCCGCCCTGGCCTCCTTCCTCCCGGAGCTGCTGCATGGGCTGCACTCATTCCTCATTACCGGGATGCTCTTGGCTGCCTTCTCTCCTGTCCCTCATTACCGGGATGCTCTCAGCTGGTTTCTGTGCTGCCTCTGGATGAAGCTGAGCACATGAACCCTTTCGTGTCTCAGAGCACTTGGGCACCTGCCCACTCTGTAGCTCAGTGACACTTCTGTCTCTACACAACAACCAAAGGTAAAACACAACAGCTCCCAGTGGTGGTGAGGAAGAGGGTGATGCCGAGGGACAAGCACAGATATACACCACTACCTGAAATAAAAGCCCCTAAAGCTAATCCTGAAGGACAAAGAAATGCCAGCTCAGCCCTGACTGGGAGCAAACCCGGCACTCCTCACCAAGGCCATTTCCAGTACAAGGGGCAGTCACTGAAGGAACAGCTTCAGCTGGAGCTGCACAAGCTGCAGCTCTGCAGTGCTGGTGGGGGGTGGTCCTGCAGCAGGGACCCCTCTGTCTCCACATCATCTACCCCCTATTGAAATTCCAAATACAAATAGACACCTCCAGTCTGTATCCAAGTCATAACTCCCAGCACCGGCTCTGGTGGGGGGACCCTTCACATCCTGCACCCAGGCAAGGCCAGCACCCGCTGCCTGCTGCGGGCTCATCTTCCCCTCCTGCCTTCCAGCCTCGCTGCACTAATGCTTTCCATCCCTTAATGAATGATTGTTTATCGAGCTCTTAAGGGATTAACCTTTGGCTTTTCAATTTGGAGCTTCAGGAGCTTATTCTGTGAGCCCTGTCTAAAAATGTACTTAAAAAAAATTGCTGGTATAGATAATCCTTTTTATAATCTCTAGAATTTGACTGAAAGAACCCACTGTTAAGGAAAAATACCTCTGTTAATGTTCAAACAGAAGTGAGCCTGGTTGTTGTCATACAAACCTTTTAAAGCTATTAATGATTGATTTTAATGCCTCGTATTTAATGGGTGAGCAAGATCAGCACTGACTTAAAACCATAGCAGACTGGGAGGTGGAAAGGCATAACCTCCTCTGGGAGTTTCTCTTTGCTGCTTTGATTTCTGATAGAAGAGAAATCGATTGTAAACGGGGCACAGGTAGAAAAGCTGCACTTCCAGAACAGCAGAGATGGTTCTGATAAGGGCCAACACCAAACCATTCTGCTGTGTCATAGGAGCTTTCCTGAGAGAAATTCATCCTCCATGCCCAGGACCAGCATCCTGGTGCAGAGCACATGGGGTCTCCCTCGTTGGACTCCTTCCCCCCTGTCTGATGCCCCCATTGCAAACCATAGGTTGAGATTTTTTTCCCTGTTCTGGTGAGAAAACTGATGGACAGGATGGATAGGAATTCAGTCCTAATTTAACCCAAAAAATTGGCATGGGCAGGAGGAGCAGAGAGTGACACCTCTGCAGCAGCAACCTCACCTGGGTCATTGTGTCCAGCTGTGGAGCCTCCAATACAGGGAGGATGAAGAGCTACTGGAGAGAGTCCAGAGGAGACCAGGGAGATCCTCCAAGGGCTGGAGCCCCTCTGCCATGGAACCAGGCTGGGAGAGCTGGGGGTCTTCACCTGGAGGAGAGAAGGATTCAGGGAGACCTGAGAGCCCCTTCCAGTGCCTAAAGGGACTCCAAGAGAGCTGGAGAGGGACTGGGGACAAGGGATGGAGGGACAGGACAAGGGGGAATGGCTTCCCACTGCCAGAGGGCAGGTTAGATGGGATATTGGGAAAAATTGCCTCTTCCCAGCCCCATCCCTATCCCTGGGGCTTTCTGGGGGGCCACACTGGCAGGGAGATGGGGGACAGAGCCACCGACAGGCTTGTTTTCGGCTCAGTCTGATCTTGTCAGCCAATTTAACTGATGTAAGTGAGGAGGGAGCCCTGAGGAGAAGGGAGCAGGACTCTGTCTCCCGCTGTATTTGTGCTGTGCCTGGCAGGAAGGTGCACTCTACAGTCTTAATGGAAATAAATACCTCCCTGGTACAGGTGCTAATGAGGCTTCATCTGTTTGGCTAAGGAAGCTGCCACAGCAGCTCTGCCAAATCCCCTCGGCCCGGCTGCAGTGAAGGAAGCAGCAGCCAGGACTAGGGCTTAGTACTGCTGTCGAGTAATAGAGGAAAGGGATCATGCTGCCCAGCTCACTGGCCAAATAGTGAGATCAAATCTCTGAAATCATAATCTGGTGGTTCAGCGAACAGGACTAATTCGATGTAAACTGACAGGTCTAATTACTGGACTCACTTCCAGAAAAGCTGGGGGCGCAGGTGGTCCAGCTGCCCTCTCCAGAGCTGTGGGGTTCCAGGTCCTCTGGCCCCAACAACCTTGGGACCCTGTGCCCTGTGGCTGCCCTGATCTTTGGTGAGGGTGCAGGTGGGGTCACACACTGACGCCCTGTGTGACAGGATGGCCCTGAGGACGTGTCTGGTGGCACGTCTGCTGCAAGAGGAGCACCCCAAGCTCTCTGCAGGAGCCTCCTGCCCTCTGGTCTGGGAACAGAAGTTCTGCTGCCCAGGGCCCCCCGTGCCAGCCCCTACGCTGCTCCCAAGGGGCCGGGCACCAGTGGTGGGGTGGATGGCAGCACCATTTCTGCCTGGCACCTCAGCCGAGATGAAGCAACCTGGGAGCAAGGCTTGGCTTGCCTGAGTGCTCGCTCACAGCCGGCACACGCCGCAGGAACCTGCACTCGTGCCCAAGGCAGCTGCAGGGCAGAGGCTTTGGAGCTGGAAGATGTGGCAGCCCTGGTGACACTGCTGTGCTGGGTCATTCTGGGGGCAGAGGCAGCCACAGGACCCCGGGCTGGGTCAGGCCCTGCCTCACCTTCTGGCAGGGGTCTGGTGGGTGCCCGTGTCCTGGAGCAGCACGGCTGTGCCCGGCTCTTGCTGCACCCACGGTGCCCACGAGGCTTCCCCACTGCACCTGGGGCATGGGGACTGGAATGGTCAAAGATCCCTTCCAACCCAAACCATCGATTCTGCGATTCCGGGGCTTGTGCTGCCCTTCAGGCTGCTGACCATCAGCCTGGGCATGCCAGAGCAGGGGGACAAAGTGATGTCACTGCCTTCACCTCCTTTCCTGAAGCACAAACCCCAGCAGCAGGCCCCTGGCCAAAGGAATTCCTGTGTAAGTGACAGAGATACCAAATGACCCTGATTTCGAAAACAGGAGCTGCTCTTTCATGAGAAAATAGCGTGCCTGGTAAACACTGATGGGAGGATAAGGGGGCAAGAAGAAAGGTCAGATACGGAGGCTTCCGTCACACTGAAGGATGTGTAGAAAGCACAAAAAGTATTTTTGACAACTTCCTGGCAGGCAGCTGCTCCGTGCCGAGCCACTGCTGAGCTCCAGCCGTGTGGGAGAGCAGGAGTCAGCGAGGGAACCTCCCGGGGGTGCCTTTTCCAGCCGGGATTTGTACTGACCGGCTGCTCGAGGGAAGCTCTGACAGCCCCTCCATGGACCCCTGGCACACCTGGTCCCAGCTCTGTGCAGAGCCCCTGCCCTTCGGACCGGGTCCCAGCTCCACACATTTAACCCCCATCGCCTTTCTGAGCTTTTCTCTACTGGATAAAAGCTGATTTTTTAAAATTATTTTTGTTAGTACTTATTAATATTGAAGTGCGTCTCCATAGGGGGTGTGTAAAGAAAAGGCACAGCCTTTGGAAGGAGGGAAATGCTAAACTGCACCAAACACACAATTTAATTTATATTATCCTGTTTAAATTAATGCTGGGTTTTAAAAGGCTGTTTAAAACCAGGACAAAGAACTCCCTGGCAGTGTTAACTGGGCCACTTTGAACAAATGCCTTCAGCAGAAAAATGCACAAATAAATGTGCTGTTCTAGCAGTGATCACAGAGCAGGCAGTGACTCCACTCTCAGTGAAAGCACAGAGAAACGACAGGCTCGTGGTTATTGATTTTGGGGTTTGAAATTAAACTATTTTGTTCTTCAGAACATGAAGAATTAATAGAATTCACACAAGATTAAAATTCGATTATCCTGGGCTAGGGGTTTTTGTGGCTGGCACTAAAGCAATGAACAACCTTTCCTGGGAGAGCTGTCAGAGAGAGAGCCCCAGAGGGGTGCCAGGGGCTGCCTGAGGACAGCCTGGCCAGAGCCTCCTGATGCCAACGCTCCTGTTCCTCCAGCAGCACATGCAGAGGCAGAGCACCTTGCCTGGTTGCCAGAGTCAGAAGCAGAAGAGATTATGTAGATAAATTTAGTTGGTGGGGCCAAGAGTATGGATTCGTCTGCTCAGCGTGGGCTTAAACTCCAAACCCAGCTAATTTTCTTGTCCCACTTCACCACAGCCAATGCCCTGCCCATGAACTGGGCCAGCAAAGGGAGCTCCAGCCCCGGAGCTGCCTCTGCCACAGTCCCTGCTCCGGGGCGTGGGACTGCATCCCACGGGGACACATCCACACCCAGGGGTGAGGGGACAGCGTCACCACATTGCAGGCCTGCTCTGACCCCATCAGATGTGCCTCAGGCTTCAGAAATCGTGGTTTAAATAAGCCAAGAATAATGGCAATTAACAGCTACGTGTCCCACCGTGGTGGCCGTGCCGTGCTGAGCCCACGGGCTCGGGGACACTGCCCACCTCTGGCCATGAGGATGGGGTCACCGTCCCAGTGCCAACGCTGCCCAAAGCTGACTAGCCCCACGTCTGGCCTTGGCTGTCCTCTGGATCTAAGGACGGGAGGTGCCACCAGGGAGGGCCTGGCTCTGACTGTGACCCAGCCCAGGACCCCCCTGCCCACCCTGCCCCGAGGTGCCTGCAGCTACTCCACTTAAGGAGCATTAAGGACAAGGCTCATTTTTCCAGCTGACACCTCTACATTAGAAAAGATACAGGTGAAGATTTTTGAAAGTATTTCCTGGTGATAATGGCAAAGTTGATTTTGGTTTGGTTTTGAAAGTGACAAACTACCACATGGCAATTATTGAAAGAAACAAATGGTGAGAAATTACCTTTGAAACCGTGAAATGCATTGAAACTGGCTTATTCTAGTGCTTGCAAGGTCCTCAGGCAGCCTGCCTGTGCTTTGTCCCTGGGGCCACTGATCCTCAGCACTCTGTGTGTGCCCAGGCAAAGAACAGAAAGACTTGCAGCTTCTGAACCTGGTCTGCCCCAGGGCCAGGCAAACACCTGTCCTACTGGAATCAAACCTATAGAAGAGTTTTTGAAGCTCTGACCGTAGGTGTGACACAGGGCAGATGCCCTGGGACCATCCCCTTGGCCCAGGTTGTCCTCCCTCTCTTTGCTCTGTCTCCCAGCTCTCCGGAGCACATCACTTGTGCCACCCTCTTGCACTAGCAGAGCATTTTGGTGAAGAGGATTAAATCCCTCTTACAGGAAAATAGGAGAAAACATATATTTTTTCTTTATATATATTCTTTATATATGTATATGATCTGTAAGGTGTCCACAACCTTGCAGAGGAGGGATCAGAACAGCAGAAGCGACCACGTTTACAGCTTCACACTTAAATTTGAAGCATGTTTCTAACCTGACATCTGTGTATTTTCAGCCCTTTCCAAAGTGCTTGTTTTGCTTTCTACGACTTCTGCTTCATTATTCTAATTTAATAAAGCTGCAGTGAAGGCAGAGCGCTGACTCTGTGGCTAATGAAAGACATCGATTTGTTTGTAATTCTTGTTATAGATTTTTCCTAATTACAGGCATTTTTCAGAGGCAGTTGAAAAAGTAAATGAGCAGCTGGTTTGAATGTGCAACCTATTATTGTATTTCCTAGAGCTGTGGAAAAATTATTACACTCACAGTGGGATGGTTTTCAAGCAGAAGGATATTTTTCAGGCAGGAGCCCACTCACCTCCTTTCCTCAGTGTTACTGACAGGAAAAAGACAGTCTTTCTGGCTCCCTGGAGGTATCCACCAGCTCCGAGTGCAATGGGTGGGCTCCCCCCAGGGGACCCATAAAGCAGCCAGGGCAGGGAGGAAGAAGAGCAGCATCCCTGGGGGCCTGAGAGCAACCCCGGTGGGTACAGGACAAGGTTCTCCAGGGTCTGGGTGAGCACAGACGGGATGGCGAACAGAGCAGAAGCCCTGTGTGAAAGACACTTTTCAAAGCAAATTAAAGCAGTCAAGAAAGAGGGTGATGGAGCAGCACAGCCAGAGCCTGTGTAGAGACCCCCGGAGACCCCCCACCCCTGGTGCAGGTCGTGGTGGGTACTGGGCCCCAGCCCAGGACCTCCAACACAGAGCTGGCCCTACTGTGGTGACAGGTGACAGCACAGACACCACAAGGACAGGGGCTCTGGCACTCAACCCACCAACCGTGCCCTCCATACAAACCCCAGGATCGACTGCACTGGGACATCGTTCATACGGATTTGTACAAAAATTTCCCATTAAATACCAATGGGAATACCTCCCGAGGAAAACACAGCCTCTCCTCTCCCAGTGCTGTTATTTCCTGCACAATGGACACATGGAAAGCCACAGCAGCCCCTCCATTCGGGGAGGGCAGGGCCGTGGCAAACACCCTCCCAGTCCCGGCTCCGCCGCTGCCAGCACAGCCCGGCCGCTGCTTGCCCTGCACTTCAGCAGAAATCACGCACATGTTACAAAACGATTGCCAAACTCTGGCAACTCCTCCAAGTCCCGGCCCCTGCACGTTTGAGTCATGCTCCCAACAAAGGCTGATTTTCCAATAAAAGCGAAACACTACACTCTTCTCCAGCCCGGAGGCAAGAGGAGTTGCGGGGCTGGCTTTGTGTTTTTTTCTTCTTAGAGATAACATACTTGATTGGAGAAACCACTTACGACTTGAATGAAGACAAAAAATCAGTTTGGAGCCTGCACTCTTTGCTAGGGCAAATCAGGAAAAAATTGAATTTTAAACCAAAATGTTCACATTTTCCCCTGGCAAAGTGCTGCAGAAGGGCACGGTCACGGGCTGCCTGCCAGCACTCGGCAACTCTGCCTCTCCGCTGACCAAATTTTTGCAGGGCAGGGAAGAATTGCAGCGTCAGAGTCCCGAAGGTGCTGCTGTTGGAATTCCCTGCTGCCTCTGCCACTGCAGCGAGGTGCCCCAGGTTGTTCTGTAGCAGGAGGGGCAGAGAACACGCTGAGCATTTCCCGAAAGGCAGGGGCACAAGAACCTTCCCTGCGTGCACTTCCATAGGTCCCCAACAAACCCACAGCCACTGCCCGCTGGCACGGCCAGCCCCGTGGCGTGGGAGGCAGGGGGATTCCTGGGTGAGGTGGGCTTTCATTGCTGTGGGAGGGCTGCTGCAGGAGCAGGAGGATCAGGGGTCACTTTGCCAGGATCTGTGCCTCCTGCAGGCAAGGCTTCTTCAGAGAAATAATCCTTCCGCTCCAACATCATGAATTTCTTAGCATGATTCATATAAAAGCAGAATTAATTCCAGTGGGGTTGGCCATGCAGGCTGTTGCAATAGAAAAGAGGAGGCAGCACTGCAGGTGGGAGGGCTGGGGGCTGCCAGAGGAGAGCCCAGGCTTGTCCAGGGACCAAATCCCTTCATCTGCCCCTGTTCAGCTTCCTGGTAAATGAGGATGATTGAAATCAACCACTCAGCAATCTAGAACTGCAAAGGGCTGTAAACCAGCCAAATCTATTGCAGCAGGAGAACAGAAGTTGAAAATTCCAATAGAACTTTAAAATTCCATTGTTACTGTTTATGACCCCACGGCTCAGAGCTGCATACAGGGCTTGGGGTCCTGTGGTGGGTTTGCAGTGCAGGCTGTGGGGGTCCTCCAGCCATAGGCTTAGGGCAGTGCTCATCCCTCCTTGGCCAGGAGCAGTAGGAGGAGTCAAAAGAAGCAGAGGAGGAAAAACCCTCAGAAGTCCAGTCTGAAAACAAGGAAATAGCATTATCATCTCTTTCAAACCCTCCTTGGCTGCCTCGGGGTGTCTGCAGCAAATGCTTTGGGTTTTCTCCCTGGAGATCTCTCCTGGGTGGCAATACCCTTGCCGCTGGAGCTGGTGGGGAGGAGGAGGGGTGAGTGGCAGGATGGGATGACTGGATTCAGCTCTGCTTAGACATTTTGAGACTGCGACACCCCTCTGCTCCCCCCCTGCAGGAGCATCCGGAGCAGCCACGGCTGGCACGGGGCAGGAAGCAGATGTGGCTCTATCTGGAGTCTCCTGCACTGCTGCAGCCTGACCACAACTGCTGGACAGATACTTCTGCTCCTGAGCTGGGAGACCACAAAGGGGCGGGGGGCAGGCAGGGATCTCGGGGAGCCTGGGCCCTTTGCAGTGTTTCTGTTTTCAGTTCAAGCTGGCTCCAAACAAAAGCCCCTTGGGAAACACCCACCTTGCACAGTTGGGGTCTTCCACGTGGCATCACAACAAATTCCCATCAGGGTACTGCCCCACCGAGCAGCACTCCAGAGCCACGTGTGGTCACTGCATGGGGCATGCGACAGTGCGAAGCCCCATCCCTGTGTCAGCACCCACCAGAGCCGGGCAGAGCCTGATTCGGGCACCAGAGCCCTGCAGCACCCATCCCACTGCAGGGGGCTGCCCCTGAACCCAGCTGTAATCACAGCCCAGCCACCTCTCTCTAGGACAGGACCTGAAGGTTAAAGAGCCAAACACAGGGGTCAAAGAGGAGCCAAGAGGCTCAACTCACTGCTCAGCCCACCTGAGCACCTCCAGGATCCCGACCTCTTCTCTGCTAAATGTGCCAATCCCGATGGCACACAATGCCAGAAGCTGCATCACATTGTGCACATGGGCTCGATCGAAGCCAGAATCACAGCCAGTTCTTCCTGCAGAGGAGCCATCTCCCCCCTCACGGCCTGAAGCCGGGAGGATGAGCCCAGCAAGTACAGCAGAACCAGAGCCTTTAAGCTCTCTGCTCTTTGCTCTCCCTGTGATTCCAGGTGAAGGAGTTCAGTGGCTGCCGTTTGGGGTGGTGGTTTGTTTGGTTTTGGGTTTAAGTGCATAGTTTTTATTACTTGAACAATAAAGAGGAGATTGCATTCATCACGCAGCTGGCAACCTCACCCGCAGGGGCCAGTCCTCTCAGTGAGGTGGGAATGTCTCCTGAGCTGCAGAACACATGGTTCCCAGAGCCTGGAAGTGTGTTTCTAAGCTAATTTCCTTCTTGATCTGCTGTTCTTCCTCTGGAAGCTGCTGTTGTGCTGTTGAGCAGGGCTCCCTGAGCCCCATGCCAGTGAGTGGGCTGAGCAGGGCTGGTGCTGACCCCCCCCTGGGAGCAGGGGAGTGGGGGCACTGGGTGAGGGCTTCCCACACCCCCAGGCACTGAAAAGCAGCTTCTCCTTCTGCTGCCTCAGCCTGACTTCTGTAGCACTTCCCTCCCCTCCCCATGCCTTTCCTGGCTGACATGGAGCCTCACTGCTGCCTTAGGAGCACCGAGCTACAGAACACACACCTCCCAGTGCAGCTATCTGGGCACAAGCTGGCAGGGGTTCAAGCGCTGGCAGGAGAGCAAGGGCAGGGGGTGCTGGGAGCAGCTGCACTCTCCTTGCCTGGCACATGGAGATGCCTGTGATGGAGCGAGGGCATGGCCGGGCTCTGCTCCTGCCCTGCTCCACCAGATGGGATGGGATGGGATGGGATGGGATGGGATGGGACGGGATGGGATGGGACGGGACGGGACAGGACGGGACGGGACGGGATGGGATGGGATGGGACAGGGCAGCTCCTGGCCCCTGGCTGTGGGCAGGGGAACACAGTGCACCCCAGGAGATGAGAGCCTGGATCCCCCCAGCCCTGGATCCCCGCGGGGTTCACAGGATGGTCAAAGAGTCTTTACTCTTGAAAAATCCCAACTCGTTTAAAAGGGCTTAGAAAAGTGAGCTTTAATGGCTCCTCTTTTATCTGACTTTTGACCATTTCTGCTTTTGTTGACATTTAGTAACTTAGTTATTTATAAATTTCCTTCCCTTCACCAGGGGCTGCTCTTTACAAACAGCTGTTCTGCACAAATGGCTTTGCAAGAGAAGTTCTAACCCTCAGGCCAAATTATCACTGCCCCTAGATTCAGACCAGCTTAATAATTAATGACTTTTTTTTCCCCCAGAATATTGTAGAGATTCCTCTTCTGCACTGAAGGAAACCAGCCCTGTGCTCGGTGCTTGGACCGGAGCCGAGCGCTGCAGCCGGGCGCAGGGCAGAGCTGGCTCCTGGGGAGCTCTCACATTGGGGGTTTTTAAAGTTTGCCACTTCTCACAGCTCCAGGGAACAGTTTTCAGCTGTGGAAAACCAGCAGCTGCTTGAAAAAGACACCCAAGCCTCAGAGACACCAAGTGCTGTGGTTTTCCAGCAGCTCTGGTGGTGCTGGCCTGTGCTGGTACCTCTGTGGGCCGTCACACATCTGTGGGAAACACCAAATACTGAGAGAGAAGAGCACCTGAAAGTGCTGTCCTCCACGAAGAAAACCCTAAGGGGGATTTCCTCTCTCCATAAGGGGCTTGGGGGCTCTGTGGGACACGGGGCAGAGCTCTGCCCTGCAAACCCTGATGACCCCTTGCTGGTCACCACCAGCTCCCATCACAGCTCACAGGCAACATTGGAGCTGGTTCCCAAAACTAAATGCATCACTATTTCTCTTCCCCGGGCAATTCTGACATGTTCTGAAGTGAGCTGCAAATTTTTAACATTCATAGATGCTATTCAGTGTTTTGAGTCAAAATATTAATTTTTTTCACATTGCGTGGTGTTAAACCCGAAGTGCTAGAGCATGGCAGCACTTCAAGCTGCTAACAGCATTCTACTCTGAAATGTTCCCATAAATAGGAAAGACTAGATAAATTATACCATACAGCTCCATAAAACTGACATGAAACCATGAGCAAAACTAACAGGGAAGAAAACCTCTCCTCAGCAAAGCTTAGCTGAGCCCTTTAATTCTCATCTCCAAGTCTTTCCTTGTTTAACCCGGGTTTTAAAAGACCTTTGAAAGTTTTTTTGGTTTTTTTTGCTTTGATTTGGGTTTTTTTTTTTTTGTTTTTTTTTTTTTTTTTTTTTAATAGCTCTATTTCCATGCAGTTTTGCAGAGCGAGTTACCATATTTCTCCTCTCTCCTTGCTTTTACTTTCCTACTCAGAGCAAACAACAGCAAGCGTGGTGGGAAAAAGCGTGTGAGGCAGTGAGAGCTGCTGCTGCCAGGCTGGCGCTGTCCCACGGCTGTCCCACGGCTGTCCCACGGCTGTCTCCGTGGAGGGACAGTCCCCAGATTCGCCTTCCAGCACCCCTCAGCAGCTGTGGGGCAGCAGCCTCCCATCGCAGCGGGCGAGGCGGGTCCCTCCTCCTCGGAGAAAGCGCCGCACATTTCTGCGTTATCGCAGCATTTCTGGGTCGGTGCAATGCCGGGCTCGCCGCAGGAACGGGGCTGCAGGGAGTGCGGGGTGCCTGCTGTGCATCCCCCCTGGCGGCCCCGCTCCTGGGCAGGGGGCACGGCCGGGACCCCCGACCCAGCGCGGCGGAGCGGGGCTGGCCCTGCGCCGGAGGGGGGCGGTCTGGTGGGCTTTCTAAATGTCGGCGTCTTCATTTGGCTGCCGGCACAGCAAATCAAGCTGCTGTGCTCTTTCCCCCCAAAATTCCAAGCTGTGGCCAGTGTGCAGCCCTGGCACACCCCCCGTGCCCTCGGGGGCTGCCTCTGGCCAGGGAAGCTGCTCGGCGGATGAGCAGACACGCTCGGCTCTCACGGCCTCTGTAACTCAGCGTGAGCCTCACAAGGCAACGTTTAATTAAAAATTCCCCTATGATTTTCAAGCAATCATTTTTTTAATTACAGTGCATCAGAATTATATTTTTAATGATTCTTACGGTACGGTGGTGATCCCCATGCACTACCAAAACTCAAGAGTGCATGGATATGTTCATTTTTGATCTCTTTTTTTTTTTTCACCCTGCACAAACATGCAAAGCCTGGAACCTGCCTGTGCATGCAAGAGGGGCTCAGGTGCTACAGGACCAGCAGTGCCCGTGGGGCCCAGCTCGGCACCATTCACCCCTGCTGGCACCAGGGGACACAGGGGAATCCAGCTGGGAGTGCCCTGCTGGCTCAGCGGGTCCCAGTGCCAGGGCTGCATCGCAGTCCCCATGGCTGCAGGTTTGGTGGGGAGGGCAAGAGCAGGGCTGGCAGTCTGCACCTCAAAGCTCAGCACGTGAGCCTTGCCTGGAGCAGAGCTGGGGGCTGCCAGCAGCTCCGAGCACGACCCCACCATTCCGGAGGGGTCTGGTAGGAGCACACCTTTCCTGGACCTAAACCACCCTGCTCCAACCTGGAAGCAAGTCTGGGAGGAGACGAGGCACAAGACTGTGACAAAGATGTAGGACAGAGTACGAGCTCCAGCATGGTTTTAATGCTCCTCTTCTCCTCTTTTAAGGGAGGAGGGGGAACACAGCCGTACTGCAGCTGTAACGAAGACACTGTGACATGCAGTGTCCAGGAGTGACCCGGGCAGCGGGGCAGATGTGCTGGCACAGTGTGTTTGTTCCCGGGGCGACGGGCAGGATGTGGTGGGAAGGCACGGAGGCTGGAGCCGAGCGGCACAGACGCTCCACGCCTGGCGAGGAGACAGCTGGGCCTCCTCCGGACCAGGCGAGCAGGGGGATGACTCAGGCAGTATGGCAGGAGTGCTGCGGGGGCACCACGTGCTCCCACAGCCAGTGGCACGAGGGGGCACCTGCCCATTTTGGCCCCTGCGGGCCCAAGGTGCTCCTGCAGCAGCCCGGAGTGGCCGTGCCCACCCCACCGGGCTGCACTCGGCAGACAGCGGCTCCCCAAAGGCATCCCCAGCTTGGCATGGGACCCATTCCCCAGGCAAGAAGAAACACGAAGTGGTTGACACGTTTCTTCCTGTTCCCATTGAAAACCATGTTGGAGTGGGGCTGCGAGAAATCATGTGTGGGGTTTAACAGATTTCTTCCCAGAATGAGGCTTTGGTTCAGAAGAGGATGGGAGGGATTAAAAAATTAATACAAAATTCCTTTTGCCCAAGAGGACTGTCACAGCATGCTCAGAAAGGGCACCAGGTCCTTCACCAATTCCTGCCCTGCAGTAGCCTGAACTGGTGCCACTTGGAAAGCAGAACACTGAAGCAGCAATTTGGTTTGTGTAGTCATTAATATCCACTGCCCTATGAAAGGATTTACAAATCAAATATAAGAAAACCTTGCCTATCTGTCACAAGTGGGAACCTTCAAACTGCAGCATCACAAACCATTGCCCAGGACTGGGAGGAAAAATAAGGAGAGAGGAATAAAAAAACAACCCCAAAGCAAAAAAGGGAAAGAGCTGGAAGGGTGTCTCTTCCCTGCCATCAGTCCAGCTGGCAGCAGCCTGGAGGGACACTGACCCACTGGTCAGAGCAGGGAGCGGGTGCTGTCCCCCAGGAGGGGGGTTAGGAGGCACCTTGGAGGGGAGCACTGCAAGCTGCTGCAGCAGGGCAAAATGCAAAATGCCAGGAAAGAATTGAGGAAGTGGAGAGTGCCACATTCCAGCACTGAATATGGAATGGCACAGGAGAGACACGTGAAAAACAGAGCAGAGTTCTGGCAGTTTCTGGCACTGGGTGCTGCCTGTGGGACATCACCCTGCAGTTGTGTGTTGGGGCACCTCAGGGCATGGGGCCAGCCCCATCCT
>JAWWMP010000011.1:612170-635307 GCA_035047865.1 Dendrocincla tyrannina | reverse complement strand
CCTTTCCTTCCCTTTCCTCCCCTTTCCTTCCCTTTCCTCTCCTTTCCTCCCCTTTCCTCCCCTTTCCTCCCCTTTCCTCCCCTTTCCTCCCCTTTCCTCCCCTTTCCTCCCCTTTCCCCTTTTTGTTACAACTACTATCTGGGTGGAAAAAGAGCCTCAGAATTATTGTTTGCTCCTTCCTGCCACTCTTCCCTGCTCTCCTTACAGATCATGCAGAGGTGATTCAGAGTCCTCCCCAGGCTTCTGCTCCTCCCTCTCCAAAGTCCCGAATCCTCCGCCAGTTCAGAGAAGCCTTTTGGCTGCAGACACAGGGGATCTCTTGGAAAAAAAGTTCTGTTATTTTAACAACTGATACAGTTGTCATTGCTGCTTGTGTGGTTGTCATTGTCCTGGCCCTGGCCAGCGAGGTGCGATGGCTGGAAAGGTGTCACATCCCAGAGAGGTGTCACATCGCAGAGGGGTGGCACCCACAGTGAGGTGTCACCCCGCAGCGTCCCGAGCCGCCGCCGCTCTGGCAGGAGCTCCTTGTCGTGGCTCTGCTCAGCACCCGAGCCGCGCATCGCCCCGTCCCTGCAGCGATAAATGTGGCGATAAAGGGAATGCCGGCGTCATCCCAAGCGTGCAGGCAAAGGGAGTGCAGGTGAGTGCAGGTGAGCTGGTGCTCAGCCAGTGGGAATGGGGTGTCCAGGTGTGCTGAGCTGGGGGACAGCAGCAATAGAGCCGGCTGGAAGGGCCAGCCCGTGGAGGGGGGCACAGGAGACACCCGGAATCCTCCCGGGAAGCAACCGCCCTGTGATGTTTCCTTTTCACAATTAAAGCTGTGATGTTGTACTCAATAATTTTGAGTACCAGAGTCATTCGTGGAAGACAAAGAGGAAGAGCAACAAATGGCAACGGGGCTCCCTCTAACGTCAGCCACTGCCTGGCTGCACCCCCACCGCCTGCGCCTCTGTTCCCTGCACTCCCATTCCCCGCAGCCCAGTCCCACGCTCCCCATTCCCAGTTCCTTACTTCCCTACTCCGTTCCCCCTTTCCCTGCACCTCCAGTTCCCTGCTCCCCATTCCTTGCACCCCCAATCCCATGCTCTCCTCATTCCCTTCACCCCCAGCTCCCTGCTCACTTCCCTGTGCCCCCAGCTCCCTGTGCCCCCCTTCCCTGCACCCCTCATTCCCTGTGCCCCCCTTCCCTGCACCCCTCATTCCCTGCACCCCTCATTCCCTGTGCCCCCCATTCCCTGCACCCTCATTCCCTGTGCCCCCATTCCCTGCAGCAGGCAGGGGCCGGGGGTCCCTGTGTGTCCCTCAACCTTGGAATCGTTGTGACAAGAGGGTATCAGCAGCTGGGGCTGGTCTAGGGCATCCCCATGCTTTGTATCTACCCTCTGGATTTAAGAGGAATATCCCAAAGACTCAGCATTTTGACACCCATCCTGTGGATGGAACACGTGCTGGAGACGAAAAGCCCCAGTTCCAGCAGAGAAGGTTTTCCCCAGGTAAATTCTGTCCCCCAGTAACACGAGGGCACAGACAACGCTCCAGCCTCCACAACCCAGCGGAGCCACTTTTAACCCGAGAGAGGAAAAGGTAATTAAGAAAGAGAACTTTTATTAGGGCAATTTCACTTTATTTTTTCCATACAGCAAGGTCAACTATAGCAGTAATAATAAAATAAGCATAAACCCAAATTGCAGCCCAGGACAGAGTACGTAACTGGAGCAACTACAAGCGAAAGTAAGTCTGTGGTTACGTAAGAGCAAACCCAAGCGCGTCCGTCCTTCCAGCAGATGAACCGGGGGTTGCAGCAAGTGCAACTTGTTAATTATTTACTCTCTGTGAGCTCCGAGACTGGGCAGCCCCAGCCCCACCACCCCCTCCCAGCTTTGGCATACACAGGATGACCAGGTTCCTGGAACGTTTTCCAAGAAAATGGGAAGGTTTCCCAGGTTGTTTTTTTCACCTGCTAAAAGAACAGGACCACTACAGCGAGAAAATAACCCCCTACCCCGACAGCTACGGGTGCTGTTCCGTTTGCCTGTCCGTGGTTGAACTCTGTGAACGTCAGTATTTGTTTTGAAGAATCTTTTTTGTGAACAAGAAACCACTGAAATTGTCAGAAACTGGTTTGAATAGCATATATCTTTAATATATTTTGATACTTTAAACATGCAGTAGATTTTGAATAATGTACGGAATATCTGAGCCATGATTCCCTGGATGGGCTGAAGTACCTGCTTTTTTTTTTTTTTTGCCTTTTTTTTTTTTCATAATGATTTTCAGGCAGATTTGACCCAGTGGAGCTTCTGTCAGTCATGAGATCTTGGAAGGATGGCAGATCTTTCCAGCTGAAAAAATCCTGGCAAACTACAAGCTGTTCACATAAAGCAAAGCAACTTTTTGGAAGGGGGATGGAGTGCTAACTCTGTGCCACTTTTGCAAGCAATTTTGTTCAGCCTGTCATTTTATTTAGCCTTAACAAAACTCCTTGTAATTATAGACATTTTTATTCAAAATAAGATCTTACTATTATACAGGTTTCTCTCTTTTTTGACTATATACAGAAGTGCAAAAAGTCAACCTTCGCTCTCAACGTCCCCAACTGCAGCATAATCAACCCTCAAGAGTTTGCACACACACACGAGAATTCTTGTTACGTAAACTTTGAGTATTTGGATTATCAACAAAAAGTCCCTTGATCTATTGATTATGCAGCTTATTTATAACAAGGCCTGATATTCAGGGATTTCAAAAATATTTAAACAATATTTTAACATTTGAAATGGATACAGTAGAAAATAAATTTTATTCTAATATCTAGGAACTAGATTTTTTTCTCATAATAACTAATTACAAACAAAATAAATCATCAAAATATTACTCAATTGTCTGCCAGGATTGTTGCCATAGCAACAACTTAACTTCTTACTTAGCAATGATTATATAATTATAAGATATCCATATAAAAGATCTTTGTTCTTTTAATGAAAACTAGACAAGAACTAACAATGACTGACATTCTTACATTGTCGTATTAGATCAGTAAAATAGAAATCATTTAGTTAACAGTAATACGAATACTCATAAGACACTACATGTAAATTCCAAACTGAGTATGTTATGAAGAAAACTACCTTTTTTTTTTCTATTTTGAAAAAGTCATCAGTAAACTCTAGTAAAACAAAATTCTATAAACTGAAATGGTATCAACTGGTAATAGAAAATGAAAACGAGCTAATAAATGTAAGAAATAAAAACTACATTTTTAACAAGAAAAAAATAAGTAAATTCTCTATGGTAAGTCACTACAATAACATGTGAAGTCACCTATACTTTCTTAACACGATTGAAATTACATTGGTATGGGTTTTAACCCGTAATGTAATAATCTAAGGCTTTAATAGATGTACAGTACAATCAGGAAAATCAACACATCATTCTTATCTATAAAGCATCTCTCTCAAGCATAAAAACTCGCAGGAAACTTGGAGTATGGCGAGTTCTACAACCGAACCCGCGCCTCTCCCTCCCCTGCCCACCCGGGGCCTGGCCCCAGGCAGCCCCTGGCTGAACAGAGCAAAAATATCCTTTACTGGCTGCAACATCCAAACCACAAAAAGGAATTCCTTTGGATGAATCCATTCTTAAAACTTGAATGCACATCTATTTGTTTGTTTTTATTTTGTAAAGGCTTTCTAAGGCTATAAGCAGTTAATCTGAACAAAAAAAATCACATATAAAACTCACCCGAGTATTAACCCACCCAATTTCTATGCTAATTAACATCTCATTTGTCCTATTTTGGTTTGTCATGCATCTGCTGTCAGTGCTTCTGCGTCTTTGTTTAGAGTCACCGCGGACGCGGGACTTGATGAATTAAAGTGAAACCCATCTCTGCAAAACATTTATAGTCCTTGTGACTCATGACAGAGGCTATAAATAGAGCAAAAGAAGTTCCTCAAACATTTGTTACTGTGTCTCAGAAATGGCTTTTCCCTTTCGTAGCTCATCTTATACAGTAAATATGCATAAATATGACATACAATGCCTTAGGAGAGTTTAGAGATAACATTGTCCATAAGGGTTATGCACAGCTGGAGCATCTCTCTGGTGCTGCCCGCTGGCTGTGAGGAGCAGTTGGCCATTTCTGAGACAGCTTTGGTTTGAAACAGAATGGTGCCCTTTGACTGATCAGTACTCATCAAGTCAGTGAAAACGTGGTTCTGAAAATAACACTGCAGAAATAATACTCTGATGGATGTACAGTCTATGGCACTTCATGAGAATCCTTAACAATGTGGTACTTAAAGCCATTGATGTGCTTTAAAATATACACAGTTGTGGTTTTGCTTGGCACATTCATCTCTGTCAGATTCCTCTCTTCCCACTTCTTACAATCTATTACATTAAAAATATTACTCTTAAACAAAAATTACTGTGCATGCACGCTCTCATCTATAATGGCAATTTTAAATACAAGGTGCACCTTTGTTATTTGTAAACCTTGAAAGAAATAAACTTACTTTAAAAAATTATATCTTGGTCTACAGACGTACCAATACATAATAGATTTCTGGTTGCAGCATCGTCGGTCTTTCCGGGGTGATGTCCATGATTGTGGGCAACAGGCCCCGGACACATCGCCCCTGCACTCTGTGCTGGGAAAGACGGATGATGCTGCACGTTTTAGACAATAAGATCACCTCAGCACAAATATCAATTCAATGTACAAAGTATATAGGCAACAGTGTGCAGTGGAGTCCCACGGTCTCGCTTCGTCTCGTTAACATGCAATGTGTGATGTCACTGCTGAGGGGTTCCCAGTGCTGCTGGACAGTATTTACATACACTATGGCTAATGAGCTCGGCCTCTTCCCACCCAAATCCGGCCTCTTCGCCTCGGCTACGAGCTGGGAAGGGAAGAACAGAAAGTGTTCTCAGCACAGCCAGGACTTTGAGTCAGACCACACCAGCCCCAGCTTCGCCCTGGCAGGGGGTGGCTGTGCCCTGAGTGTGGGAAGCCCCTGATCCCTGCAGGACACCCCTCCGGCAGGACGGGCACACACTGCACCCCAGCTCTGCAGGGACACAAGTGCCTGACCCGCTGGCCTCTCATTGATCCCAAGCTCTGGCTGGGATTGGGATCTGGGGCACCATTCCCTAGACCCAAGGCCGAGGCCCTGGCAGCTGTCCCTGTAAAACCCAGGAGCCCAACCAGGACCTGAGAAGCACCAACATCCCTAGAAATCCAGGCCCTATGTTTCCAAGGGAATATTTCCCCTTAACTGCCCATCTAGTGCAGCTGTTTCTCCAGTCCCTGTGACCTGCCACACAAGAGACGCATCCAAAGGTGATTCCTCCTCCACCTCAGGACAGTCTCCAGAATGGGGACAGGCCCCAGTCCCAGCTTCTGTGAAGGGACCCTGGCAGCAACTTTAGGCCACAGATGGGAGGCACCCCATCCCATCCCATCCCATCCCATCCCATCCCATCCCATCCCATCCCATCCCATCCCATCCTGCCCCAGGCATCCCACCCTCCCTGGGTCACTCCATTTATACTCAGCTGAAACAAATAACTGTTATTACAAACCCACTGTGGCCAAACCTCACCCTCAGAAATAATTCCATTATGTCTGAGACATTCAGTAAAAACATGGCAGAAACAGAGCACAGGAGAGAGGAAGGTAACACAATTGAGAAGCTCTCCTGGGGAGGGGATGGCTGCAGGGGGTCTCATGACAACAGGAGAAATAGGTGTTTCCAAACCCAGACAATGCTGGGTTTCCAAATTTTGAGATTTAAAACCTGTTCTTTCTAAAGAGAGCTTGATGAAACCAACTTCGCCTTCCAACACCCACCCCTCAGCTCAGGTTACTGCTGGGGCCACCACAGACAAAACATAAACTGTGAACTCTGATTTTGCTGTGTGGGCAGGTACAAACCAACCCCTGGCACGGCACTGCTGCCTGTGGGATCTCCCCTCGGAGAGGAACAGCCCCTCAGCAGGTCAGAGCCTCTGCCCCTGTGTCTTAATGGTTACCTTAGAAAGAAAATATTCTGTCCCTGAAAGCAGCAAATCACACACACAAAGGTAAGAAAAAAATACAGCAACAACACATTGGGAACTTACTGTTTGATGACCAAACGTCTACATCTGTGTAACATACTTGTGGCTAGTCAGATGTTCGGCAGATATTATGGGTATCTGCAGGTAAAAAACGTAAACAGTGAGTAACACATGCAACAAGCCCACCAGAGGCACAGCATTTGCTGTAAGAACATCACTTTGGGAAGGGGAGGATCAGCTGTGAGTTGGTGGATTTTGTAATATTGTAACTACAAGTTAAAGTCAATTGAAGTACTACAATAACAATTTACAACTGGAAACACTGGGTTAAGTACTACTGGACAAATATAAATATTATTGGTTGTTCAGGAAATAAGAGAAGTTAACATCTACAAGTCATGCAATGCAGTAATTGAAAATAGCCCTTTTTGTTGGCCTACACAAAATTCTGTGCTTTCAGTGTCTCCAATGATGCATTCTACAGTGGCCTTGTTTCAGTCTGATTTTGTGTCCACTGCTTTCACTGTCCCGGGTTTGGAACGTGAAACCCACACTGCCCTGAGCTAGATTTCCACGGCTGGTGCAGATCCCCTGTGGAGCAGGGCTGCCTGCCCTTCCCACGCTGCCCCGGCGAGAGGAGCCTCCCCAAGCAGTGAAACAATTCCCAAAATGTCCTGCTGCCTCGACAGGACTCAGCACATGGCTCTCCTCAAGTGCCCATCAGCTCAGCTTCCCATTCAAAAACCCACAGGTAGAATCGGAGCCAACTGGCAGCAGTGCCAATCACAAGTGTATGGCACCCCCACCCCGGGGTGAGGAACCCTGCAGCACCTGGGGAGAGCAGATGTGCCCAGGCACAGGGAAACGTGCTGGGGTGTAGGGCACAAAATGGATTTGCACAAACCCAAATGGCTGTGGCACTCGGGCAGACCCTTTCTCCTGATGGGCACAAGGCTGGCCTGTGGATCTGTCCAGGAAAGCGAATGGGAGTGTTTCTTCTCAGCTAACTCATTGGCAGGTCCTGCTGTTGTTTTTCGACCCGTGTGCCCTCTCCTCCCCTGGCAGCTCACGCATCCACAGCATTGCCAACTCCAAAGAAATGGGCTTTGAGCAGAATGAAGCTTCTCATACCATGTTTTCCTACTGCTGCAGGACAGGCTGCGGCACCCGACTGGAGGAGGATCAGGGACAGTGCTGTCGGAACAGACCAAGGGCCTTCAACACCAGTCCAGGAAGATGAAGGGCCAGATCTTTAGCCTTTGGCATGCAGGCACATGGCATCAGGTGGCATTAAATACCTTCAGCATTGCTCACGTGGCATATACATATATGGGTATATATGTATATATGGAGGTTTGGCTGCAGAACTGCACTAAGTGTGTTATGAGGCTCCGGGGAGAAAAGGCATGAAATGATCATATTCTATGACAGCAAGTTGCTCTGTGATCTATCTGGGAAAGTGCATGGATACTAACACAGAGATGATTTAAAAATAATGCTGTTTTTCTGTGGCTTGGCTTGTTCTCACAACTCTCAGGACATACACAGGATACAGAGACACACTGAAACTAACTGTCTTGTGCAATAAACTGCAATATTAAGGACTTTGGGAATACAGGTGGTTGCTTGCTGAGATGGCACATGTGCAGAGGCAGCTCCCACCTATGAACTAGTTTTTCAAACCACAAATTCTTAGGCTCAGTTTAAAGCCTTGAGTGACCTGGTCATTCAGCAAACGTTTCTCAAGAGCAGACCATGCTACCTGCTGAGCAGACTAACCTGGGCAGTTTTGGGAATTGTACAGTATCCTGGTCCCTTTGGAGGCTTGGGATGTGCACACCTAGGTATCACTGCAAGGGTGTCATTTGGGAATTTTATTTTTGAGAGATGAGGAAGCAGACAGGTTAACGAGGAACGTACAGCTGGGGCAGCACAAAATGGTATTGCTCAACAGGTAAAGGTGCAAAGGCTCAAAGCCAAAGACCCTGGGTTTCACCCTGCAGCACTGGGTGCCCACAGTACCATCCTCCCCAAGCACAGAGGGGCAAGGGCAGCTGCAGCTGCACCCAACCCAGCCTGCCAGGGCTTTGGGAAATAGCTGAGGTGTCATCTGTACTGAGCCAGGGAGCAGAGCGTGTCAGGTGAGCCTGCCTGAACACTGACATTTACCTCCAGAGTTCATCCCACACCTGCACACCGCTGAGGAGAACCTGTAGTTCCCTTTTCTAAGGGACACACCTGTCATCCCAGAGCTGGGAGCAAGACCCCCATAATGGACCAGAACTGATGGCTTCATGACATGGGCAACTCTAACTGACTAGTAAATCTCAAAAAATAATTTGCTTTTAGAAGAGGAACAAGAGGATCTTTAAGTTTTTATTGTTGCACTTCCAGCCAGATGTTGGACATAAATCTGCCCTTCTGACAGCATCCTGTGCTCAGGTGCAGCTCCACCTTCTCCTCTGGCCCTAGGACTCATCTTCATAGCATCAGTTCTGGCTTTCCTGGGAGATTTTTCATCACTTATGTGGTAGAGCATTACTCTCACATTCCTGAAATACACCCAAACATGGCAATGGATTGGGGTGACTATTTAGAAACAAATGCAGACTTTAATGGGCATTTTCTTAACTGAGCTCTATCCACAGCAATGGGCCATTCCCAAGAGAATCACAAGCTGGAACAAAGATTTCAAAGAAGTTTCTGTGTGCTCCATGCTTACACTGTTTTGTTTTGCTCTTGGAAGAGGAGAGTCAGAACATGTTTGGACTGCTAAACTCAGACTGTAAGAACCTGCAGCCCCTCTGCACAAAGGCTCCTCTGGCTTTCCCTGAGTTCTGCACTGAAAAGAGCTGTCAGCTTCACAGAAACAGAAATAAATTGTGGGTTCGTGTATTATCCCTTGCTCTTTCCATCCCTGAGAGCAGAAATAAGCAGCATGGCCCATAAATGTTAAGACTGAGTCAGAAACTATTATCAATTATTTTTAGCATCAGAAATGGAACTGCAGCACCTTTGGAGCACGGCTAAAGGCTGATTAAGCTGTGCTGCAGCTCTTCGAGAGAATGTGTAGGCCAACAAGAGGTCAGATTCAAACCCCCATGCTCATTAAAGCACCGATTTCGAGTTGTCTGTAAGGAACAAAGCTGTAAATTAGCAAACCTGGTTGGCTGTGGCTGTTGCAGCGAAGGGAACACTTGTGGCAGATGTTGTTGCTGCAGACACAGTGGCTGGCGTAGCACCGTGCACCATGGGAACTTTCGGAAGGAAAATCAAATAAGCAAACATACAGAAGAGTGTAGCAGTATGGGGACCAGAGCGACACGTGGGAGGGTCATTGAGCATGGATCACCACAGCGAAAAGCCCGAGACATCATTGGCAGCGCGTGACATGCAACCACAGTGCAAAGCAGGACAACATTCCGGGAGGGAGGGGAGGGAGATGAAAGAGAAAAAAAGGGGAAAATGCTTGTTACCATCAAATCAAGAAAATTGACACAAACAAGCTTAACCATTTCAATACGAAAACCAACAGGAGAGTTTTTCAATGCCCTTATATTTACCAATTTTTGTCTTTTAAAAATTCAACCCAAATATTTACTGCAAACAGAAATTAATCTTGTCCAAGGACAGAATACAGCTATGTGGCTATGGTAAAATACAGTCTTTAGTTAATACAGGAGAGTTTCTAAACACTGGAACTCATAGTCCAGTCAAAATCCACCAACGAACAATGTGCAATTAAAAACTGCTGTACAAAATTAACATCTACATGTCCATGTCAATTAAATAAAGCAATTGCATTTAATTGACAGGTGTTAGTGAAAGAGGTCTGGGGAGATGAACTGGCACGAGGGCTCTATGTTACATCTAGCAGTGGATTTTGAGGGTCTGTGAGCTGCACCACAGGTTTAAGAGAATCAAGAAACAAAGCTGGCACCTACCAACACTTGTAGCGGGTGTCATGCACAATATTGAGCCTGCTCATCATGCATTGCAACAGGAAGGTGGATTTGGAAAGGGAAAAGAATTAAAACAACCCATCACACGTGTAATTAGAAATTTCATTTGAACAAAGAAGAAAAATTGTTATTATGGGCACAGTGGCATGTAACTGTCAGCACAATCAAACCATACAGTAGCACAGTGATGCGTTAGAAGGAGGCCTCAGGGACAGGGGAGCAGATGGGTCGGGGTGCTGGGGACCCTGCTGGCCTCTGGAGCACCACGGAGTGTCTGGACAGCCAGCAAAAGCCTCCTCAGCTTTAACTCACAACTCCTGAAATCTTTCTGCCTTTTGACACAGGCCCTGTCATGGCCCTTCCCCTGGCCATGCTGTGCCTGTCCCTGCGAGCTGCCGCAGCAGCAGCGCAGGGATCCCCACTGTGCTCTGCTCTCTGGGCCCAACACGCAGCTCAGAGCACTGACTGAACAGCTACAGGCCCTTGCACAGCTCACGGGGACACCTGAGACTGCTTGTTCAGCAGTTTGTTCTGCGTTATGGGATGTATTTTAAGCTGCTGGTGTCTGAGATCACAACCTGCAACTCCCTTCAGGCTGCACGACAATACAGTGACAGCCCCTGGAGAGTTCTGCCCTGCAACCAGAGCACCAGGAGCAGAAGGGTGTTTTTAGGAATATTCTGGCATTGTTTGAAGTATCACCAAGTTGGTAATTCTTTTTACTTTACCCAGCAAAATGCCTTACACCAGCCTGATCCCACAATTTTGTATTTCTGCTTCCAAGATGATAAATATATAATGACCTTTCAGAATATCCATTTTTAAAAAGAGATTTACTTTTTTTATTTAACATTTATTAACATTGCTAATGATGCTTGACACAGCAGAAACTGAAATAAACTCTGAAATCCAGGAATGAGATTGCAGTGGAAAAGGAAAGATCTCCTAGCAGACTTCCAGAGGGAGCCAGGGCAGTGCTGCCTCTGTGACGTGACCGTAACGGGACAGGAAATGACTTCAGGCAGTGCCAGGCGCTCTTGGGGCTTTGCACAACCTCGGGAGCTTCTGACTGTGCAGGGAAGTCAGTCAGTTTAATTACTGCTGGGGCCGAGGTTTTTCTGTGCCACTGCTGTATCTGTAAGGCTACAAAGGCAAGGGCATAACCACGTTTCCTAATTACTCCTCTGTTTCTGTGTCATGGAAGAGACTGAGAATACTTGCAAAGAAAGGGTAAAGGAAGGGCAGCTCTCCTCACTTCCACAGGCACAAATCATGGCTGAAACCAATGACATCACTTGCAAGATTAAAAAATGGAGCAGAATTTAGCTATAAAGTACAAACAGTAAGCAAAACTCCTTTCTCAGTCCCTCTTATGGCATCTCTGTGGTGTTAATGAGGTTACAGAGAAGAACCTCAGTTCTGCCTCTGCAGAAGTGCCCTGTTTACATGGCTGTACATCCTCTGTTAGAGCTGGAATAGTACCTTCTTCCCTACATAATTACATCTACATGCTACAGATGAGTTGGATATTGATAATGACTCTGAAATAACTCTGTAAATATTCAGCTCCAAATTTCAGTCTGAGTTATCATCATTAACATTATGACCAGGGCACACAGTTTTGAAAGGGAATTGAAGCAAATGAACATGAGGCAGAAAGGAGAACACTCACTGGGGTGGGTAACTCCCAAATACAGACATAATGCTGTATGACCCTTTTACCAGTAATAAAAATAATTTTTGCTATGACCTTAATATTCATCTTGACTTCAGAACCTTTGACTGACTAATGAGAACACATGAATAATGAATGTGCTGTTTCAATGTTCCCTGGCTGTTCAGCACAAGGCAGAATTTTAATTTGAGGATGCATTAACTGCCTGTAACTTCACAACCAGATTATTTCTGCATTGCAATAAAGCTATTTTTATAGATATTCTAGGTTTACTGATGTTTTCAGTATTTTTTTCTCTTTTATCCCTCATATTATTCCACTCAAGTCTATTTCTTCTGCCCAACCTATTAAACCCTAGACAGGACAAGCACTCCAGTGGAGGTGAGCAGTGGTGCCTGACCTTTCCTTCCCTAACAGTAAGCAGGAGAGCAGTGGTTTTGCACAGGCCCAACAGCCCCAGGGAGGAAGGTGCTTCAGAAAAGCCTCTGGGAACTGAGTCCCAGGAAGGAGCAAGGGAGTCTCTGGGGCTGAAGCTGCAGTAACTAAAGGAATACACGATGGGTTAACATGATGGCAGAGGTGGCTGAAGCCTTTCCACTCTGCCTCTGGGGTTCAGCTGCCAGCTGTAATCCTGCCCCTTGCAGCTGCACCAGGACATCAGCTCCTGGGAGCATCCTGCCAATCCAACCCCTTCTTTTGGAGGAACTCATTTCTCAAGGCACTCTCGTCACCTGGGGGACACACCTGAGGAGACAGGGAGCTGAGGCACAGGACGGTGGCAAGCACCAGGGCAGGATGTCACCCAGCTGCCCACAGGTGCTCTCTCTGCAGTACAGACACGTCCCAGCCAGCTCCCAGTCACTGCAGGACACGGAGCACTGAAAGGTGAACACAGGGATCCGGAGCTCTGCACGTTCACAGCAAGAGGTTCACCCGTGTCTGCCAAGGTGTGCTGAGTCAGTAGCCAGGACACAAGTACCCAAACATGTTGTGAACATCACTAAGTTGTGCAGAGCCTCCTCACTTGGCAGACTAACTCCACTTATTTCAACACCACAAGTGTTTCCAGTCCTTTTTTTGCAATGCCTTTAAACTTCCCTCTCAGTCTGGGGACAGATTCCACCAGCCAAGGTTTCAGGGACACCTCAAGAGGGGAGCTGTGAAAAATAGAAAGAGGTGAGATGAGTGTCTAAGGGCATTTAATCACTTAAGAGTGTGCTGGAGTACAGTGTCCAACCTCTGGCATGGACGACCCCTGGATGTGTTTCACATCCCTGGCACACAGGCAGCCAGAATGATGCCTTACAATTCAAAAGAGGTATCTGAAGTTGTCTGGAACACGAGTGAAGAACACGAGGAGTGAAGTGCCCCGCAGAGAGAAGGGTCCTGCCCAGATCCCCCTCAGGGGACCACCCCCATGTACGTTCTGCATATGTCCTGCCCTCCAGCCCTCCTGCATTTCATACCCTGCAGCTGGAGCAACTAGGAACACAAATAAGCACTTACACCTTGGGTGTCTGAACCTGAAAAATGTCACTTTAATTCAGATCCCACTGAGCTGACTTGCCCCTGCTTCTTGAGGGGCAATAGAGCTGAGGGCATGTGCGTTCTGTGCTCTCCGTCGCTTCGTACGGACTGATGGAGAAACTCTATTTCCAGGTGATTGTGCCCAAACAGGAACTGATCCCAGTGTATTTGATGTGGGAAAAATTGAAAAGGGCAAGGTGGTAAAGACATTTTTCAAACTTTTGGAAAAGTACTGGATTACTGGAAAGCTCAAACTGCCGCTATCTGAAAAATATAAAAAGGGAATTTACAGTAGCTCATGCTAAAAACTCCTTTACTTTTCTTGTGTAACATATACTAAACTTCAGTGGTCAGGAAAGCTCTAATGAAGCATCAAGAACCACTACCAAGCTGCTGGAGGTTTCAGTGTGGATCTGCTGGAGGAAGAGCTGAAGTAGATTGCCCAGGAAAGGTCCCGGTTGATGATGAGGTAGGTGCAAATGGGGTCTGACACACTTAAACCACACCCCCAGCTCCTGAGTTCAAAGGATGTGATTCAAGGCAGCTCCAGCACGTTCAGAAACCATCCAGCCCCTCACTGCGTTAATGGAAGCTGGAAAACTGCAGTTTACTGATTCCATCAGTTCTGCTGTGCCTAAAGAAATCTGTGAATTGTTTAATATCTACGGGAAGGGCTGTGAGTCTTCCTGGATGGGGCTCTGAGCAATCCTGTCTACTGGAAGGTGTCCCTGCCCATGGCAGGGGGTTTGGAATGAGATGGTCTTTAAGGTCCTTTCCAACCCAAACCATTCTAGGACTTAATAATTCTATGATCACATAGGCATTTTTATATGGATTTTAGTATGTGGGCCAGAGATCTGACCTACAGCTGACTCAATCCAGCCTGCTACTGACTCCAGCAAGCTTTGCAATAAGCTTTTACTGATACATTTCAGTGGCTGCAATGGACTTTTGAAACCAAAATAAGTTATTCAAATGTTCTACACCAAGAAACTGGTTTTTTGCCATTTAAAGTACACATGTTGGTTGTACACCAGATCAAGAAAGAATGGTAAAGGGCTCTACACTGAACTTCTGGGAACATACATTCCAAAAATATTTAGGATAAAATCCTAAATATTTTTTGGGCAAAGACTGATTAGCTGTATTTTCTCCCCTCTCCAGTCTGCATTACGAAGGGCTGCTCTCACAGACCCCTTCCCATTTTGAGTACAGATCTGTCAGTTGGGCTCTGCACATCTCCTGGAATGATGGTTCTGGTTTAGTGGGGGTTCATGTGTAACAAACTACCTCAGCTGTGCTATTAAGGGCAGAAACTCCTGGGACATATTAGAGGTCATTTCACATGAAGTGCCACTTGCAGAGCCAAAGCATATATTCCAGATTTAATTCCTATCACTTGTCCTCTGAAGGGATTTCTGCTTGGTGCAATAGTACAGGCATCAACTCTTCAGCAATTACACCAGAACAAGACTGGCCCTGACGCACTGGAGGCCCAAACTGTGATTTCTTGTGTAGATTCATGATGCTCCCACCTGTGAGATTGCCTGTACCTCATTAAAGCCAACACCTTTGAGTGTGTGACTCAGACCCATTGCTGCCAAGCACATGAAGGCCAAGGGGTCTTACAAGTAAAGAGAAGCAAACACAACAGCTTAGGGATGTGTAAAGAAGAGGAGTTAATCCAGGGAAAGAGGAAAGAGAGAGTAGATTTCAGATTCTGGTTTGAGGTAACAGAGCACGATGCTGATTTTTATGTTAGATTGGAAAACACCCGCCCAGCTTCCATGAGGAGCAGAGAGACGCCAGTATTCCCACAGCCAGCATCTCCACTGCCCACGGGCACCAGGCACAGCTGTGCCACAGGCTGGAGGGGCTGTCTGTGCCCATCACCAGTGGCCTCCAGCGCACACTGCATTTGCCACAAACAACTATTTCCTACAACTGTGTTTTTTCAAGAACTACCCCTTCTCACTCCCCAGAAAAAGGCAGCCAAGCAGCACTTACCTGGTGGGAGAAAGGCTGTATGCTGCTGTAACTGCATGTTGGCAAGAGCTTGCTGGTATTGGAAGATACCAGTGTTAAAGACTGCGGTGGCACCATTGGTTTTTTCAAGCGCAGGCCTCTTTGGTAAGGGGGGAAGTACAGCTTGAGGAATTCCCTGAATGGTGAATGGGTATAAAAATAAAGTCCAGTAACAAAAAGAAAAAAAACCAAAAGGGGTGTGTGGGGTGTGGAGGAGGGAAGGAGGGAGGGAGGGAGGGAGGAAGGGAGGGAGGGAGGGAAAAGAAAAGGAGAGAGAAAAAAGGAAAAAAAGAAAAATCAGTAGAAGGCAAAATAACCAGGCAGCACCATGTTTCTCCATGAGCAAGCAAGCAGCATAGCAGACTGAACTACCAAATAAAAGGCGGGGGAACAGCTTTCCAGGGAGCACTATTTGCCTTCCATTACAGCGGCACAGGGACCGGCGGGACTGGCCTGAGCACCACCCTAGGGGAAAGCTTCGGGCTGGGGCAGGAGCGAGGCTATCGGGGAAGCAGCACCGCTAGCTCCATGAGGATCACACGTAAAGCCATGTTAATAGTCACCGTCCGGAGAGACGGCGGGGCCGTGGTGCCAACCCACTCCCCGGGCCCCAGCGCTGCCCGGGCATGCAGAGCACGCGCCGCATGCCGGCACCCGGCCGCTCCGCGCCACGAAGCCATGCCAACGCACCCTGCGCCGGCACCCGGGGGGACAGGGATGGGGTGGGGGGACAGGGATGGGACAGGAGGGGCCGGCGGGGCGCGGGGGCCGCAGGGAGGGTGCCCAGCCTGGCCCGGCCGCCCCCGCGCCCTTTGCCGGGGATGTGGGGAGGGAAACCGGGATGTTCCATCTCTACATATTAACCCCAAACTCGACTCTACGATACAGCTACATGCCAAGCTAAAAGGTGAAAGGTCATAGTACCAGGTCAAAGGTTGCCTCGAGGGGTCGCTTCAGTGATTTGACAGCCGACTGAGTCTTAATTAGCAGGCAGCGAGCACATGATGGCAATGGCCAGTGGGGTCAAGCGCATTAACATAAACAGCAAGCAGAGGTGCGTCATGGGGGCAGCAGTGCATTGGGGAGGTGAGAAAAAACAAATAAAAACAAATCACCGGATGCCGTGTACAACGGTAACAAGACTAGGCATGCACGGGGGGCCGGCGGGCGGCCCCCGGCGGGCAGGGCAGCGGGGCAGCCGGGGGTGCCGCGCACAGCCACCAGTGGGGCTCCCCGCCACCGGCCACCGGCCACCGGCCACGCCAGAGCCCCGCTGGGAGCCCACGGCCACCGCCTCCCCACGGCCCTGCCGCCCCCGCTGCTCCGGCCGTGCCCGCTGTGCTCCGCTTCCCACACCCCCACGGGCTCAGCGCTGGCAGGACCCTCTGCCACCACAGCCCCCCTCGGTGCTGCCCGCGCCTCGCCAGGAAACCACCTCCTGAGTGGGTCCAGACCTGGCTGCTACACCTACGGGGCCTGTGCCCGTGGGAGCTGCCGCCAGCCCTCGGGGGACACGGGACGGGGACAGCGGGAACATGGTCAGATCCACTTCAAGCTACACCTCTACAAACATGGACTTACAGGAACTAAGAAGGGGTTCATCTATCTGTGCAGCTAGATAGATACGCATCTGCCCACATACAGATACACAGCCAACCAGATACACATGTAGCCCACACATACAGACACACACACACACATATGTGTATGCACACACATGGGTAGATACAGGTACTCTGTACATCAGCAGGCAAAATTAGTCAAACACCTCAACGGTCTGGAAGTATTTCAGAACAGATCTGGCACCACATGCTGAGAAAGCTCATTGCACCGTGTAGTGACCAGGGTCCCCGAGCACACAACCCCCCTCAGTAAGGACAGACACACATCCACTGGCACCTCTCAACACACGTCTACATCCAGAGTGTTCCCACACTCACCATGGCAGCTGCAGTTGCTGCTGCCTGGGCAGCTGCAGCTTGGTTAACCTGGTACTGGGCAGCCTTGATCTTGGCTTGCAGGTGTGCAGGAGGGTGAAAATATTTGCACTTTTCCCGGGAGCATCTCCCTTTGATGTAATCCATGCAGACGGTGACCGTGTTGTCGTTGGTGTCGATCATCGCACTGTCAGCAGGGTGAGCAAACCGGCAGTCGTTCTCTCCTCTGTTGCAGTTCCCACGCTGGTATTCTCGACATACCTGTGACACCAGGAAAAGAAAGACCCTTAGTTTGGGTGACAGGTGTTGCAGGCATGGCTTGGAGTGGAGCCAGGGCTTCCAAATGCCTGTGAGAGCACGGGAAGGATGGGGGTCCGGCCCCAGGTGATGCACGGCAGTGGTGGGATGGTGCGATTGGGGACCTGGCAGCAGAGACTGGCTTCTCTGGAGCCATTTCTGATGTCAAAGAGCATCAAATCCCACCAGGATCACAGCAAAGCATACAGCAGGTGTAATTTTGGCTCCTGCTTAACCACTCACAGGACTGTTTTTGTTCCGTGCAGTGCCGTGGCCACTCTTGGGGACCACCCAAGCACCCCAAGGTGCTTGGCCATGCTCCGCTATGACCTGGCTGTGCTGCTGAGTCACCACACTCAATGTGCTCATTAAGGTGAGGGGTCACAAGTGCTGGGAAGATGGCATGTGGCTGTCCCCAGCGAGCTGCTCTGTGTCCATGCATCCTCATGATCCAAGCACTTGCCAGGAGAGGGCAATCCACAGCACACAGTGGTGGCATGGCCCCCTGGAGCAGTCACCGGTCCTGCTGTCACACACCAGCAGCCAGCTGAAGCTGCAGGGATCAGACACTGCAGCAAGGACGCTTCTTGGATGGCAGACTCCTGCAGCATCCCCGCTATGCCACGTGGGCTCCAGCTGGCCCTGAGCCCACACAGACCCTCCGGACCCCTCGCAGCCCCAGCACTGCAGGCACAAACTCTGTCACCAGTGTGACGAACACAGGCCCCCTCCCCACATGCAAACCCCATGTTTGACAGACTGACATGGGCTCCTGTCATGGCCAGTTCTCCCCATACCACCACAAAGCACACTTGGCATTCCAGTGTTCCAAAGGCCATAGGAAACAAAGTGACAAAAGCAACTGGGTCGGTATAAAAATAAAACCACTACAGAAGATGGAATTTCCTGTTCAAGGTGGGTGCCCATGAGCTTGGATCATCAGCATTTCCTCAAGAACCTTGGCTCCAAGCCCTGCAACAACCCAAATTTGGTGGTGGTTTGGTTTCCCTCCATGCTACTGTTTAACCCCTGTGCTGCTGCCAGCGCCACCTGCCATCCTCTGCACTTAGGAACTGACACTCCTGGAGGACAGGAGCAATGCCACGTGCGAACCTGACCACAGGAAACATCCATTTGTCCAGAGTCATGTCTGCTTGACCCTAGTTAAACATTTTTTTCACATGGTGACAGACTGGGTATGTATTTGCAGCAGAGCCACATGAGCCAGACCCAGAATCTGCAGCACACAGGAAACAGCTCAGGCAAGTTCCTCAGCTGAAAAATAACCACGTGCCTGCCAGGTAATTCTGCAGCCAGCCCCCTTTCCTGGTTCAGTCCCACACAGTGACATGGGCCACTGTTCCAGTCAGCATGACACAGGGAGGACCGGGGAGGGAGGTCCTTCTTCATCACCTAGGAACACTTTTTGGGTCAGGAGCCAGTATGCTCAACCCAAACACAGGCCTCTACATAGACAAAAACTGATAATGCCCTTTGGTTACTTGTCTTCAGTCTAGCAGTAAACTGAACCCTCTTTCTCTGAAGATGAAGAAAAGGATGAACTAAAAGCAGCTGATAGTCTTAGCTCCTGGTCTTGTACTGGTGATCCACTAAACTGAGGTCTCAAAACCACTCCACATGTAAGCAAGAACTACACCATTAATAACACAGAGATGACACATACAAATTCATATATAAGTGTGTGTATATATATATATATAAAGCAACCATATACAGAGAGAGAGAGAATGCATTCACCGAAGAGCTAATTTTATCCTGGTTAAAAACCAAAACCCAATGACCAGAACACTGATATAGGCAGGTAGAGATAATCCTTGGCATGTCCAGGGCAAGTTCTCAGAGCTGTCACGCAGTTGCTGTGCTAAGGTGAAGAACAGCTCCCTCAGTGCTCTCGAACAGACCTTGGGATAAAGGCTCACAGCAGCCAGGCACAACCCTGGACTGCGGCTCCTTCTAACCAGTGTGACCAGCAACAGCTTTTCAACCACTGTGAGAGTAACAACCAAGAACATTTCCAATTCTTGCTTATTTAACAGTAAGCATTGAAATGGGATTACTTTTGCCATGGGCACACTGCAATATATCATTGACCTGCTTGAGTACAGAGAGGCACAAAAGCATGATGTGCTGTCTGATCCTTCAGATCTGGAGAGTTTTTGTTAGTTATTTATTAATAGCCCGGTAATTAGTACAGCAATTTTCAACTCAGTATGTTAGGAAACATAAACAGAAGAGGCATGGATACTCCAGCCTGCTACAAAATGCTGAGTTAGAGTTATAGTGTCACTGCCTCACTCCAATTCCCTTCCCTCGCTTGGGCTTTGGGCTGAGTTTGCTTTGATGGCCCTGCTGGGACTCAAGGTGCCAGCGCAGTAGGGATACAGCCACCCCTCAGCCACAGCAGGGTCCCTCACCACTCATCCCAGCTTTGGGCAGGGTATGGATGGAGGGACATGGCCAGGCTCCCAGAGCACACTCCACCTCCTGCATCCAAGAGAACCCATCAAAATGGGTGTGCTGGTATCCTGTACACTCCGAGCAGTTGAACACACAGCCCTGCCTGGTCACAGTCCTGATCACCCAGAGCTGACAAGTTCCAAAAACTTCTAAGTTGCTTCTTTCTGGCAAAAAATGGCATATAAGAATCAAGCAGGAAAGAGCAGCTTGGCTGTGGTCATTCTTGATTCTGGAACACTTCTAGCAGAAAACGATGGCATTACAAAGTAAACAGCCATTTTTGATAAAGTATTAGGTAATTCCTTTCTCTTTTAACTCCCTGTCCTTCTCGCTTCTTTTCTAGTTCATCAAAGAACCACATTTTGCTCAAGATATTTCTGGCAAGGGAGGAGTGTGAGGAAGGCTGTCGAAAAACCTCAATCTATGACCTTTCCACTGAGAGATGCAGATTCCTTACAGGAGCAGCTGGATACACTGGACACACAAACATCTGCACGCTGTATGAAATACAGATGAAAGCAATCCTACTGGTATTAACAGTCACCAACCTCATATTAATTCCAGAGACACGGCACGGTGCCCAACGGAGCTGGGGTGTCTGCCTGCTTCCCTTCAAACCCCAGGTGTACCTACTGGGAGCTTTCAGCTGTGGAACAGCCTGATACGGTGTCCTAGAATGTGTGGTGACTTAATTTCTGCCAGTGCACATCACTGTTGAAAATAAATATTTAAAATTCTAAGCAGAACCAATCATACTCCAGGATTAGATGCTAACATCATCGTGGTTATTTTTCTCCAGGACAGTTCATTCCAAGGGAGAGTGAGCGGAGCCTTATAAAGCTCTGATCATGCCACAACAAACGGCAGTGTCACAGCAGCAGAGCCCTGGGAGAGCAGGTAGACACTGCTAGCTCCGCTGGGAGGTAGCAGACAGACCATGCAGAATGTACAAAATCCATCCTGTATTTCTGTCACCTATAAAGTACATTCAAATGTTTTGCTGTTTACAAAAGTGGTGTGCTTGTTTAGTGTTTGGATTTGGATTAGTGTATTTGGATACTCCAAATCAAAGCCCCACTACACCAGAATGCTCTTACCAATTATCTTCTCACCTGCATGTTTCACTGTTTAAACTCAGCTGCGGAAGGAAAACATAGGAACAGACACTCCCTCCCAGCAGTGAAGTGTGGACTGCAGAGTCCATGGGTCAACCTCGATGTGCTCTTGACTCCGGTGAATGCAGAAAGCAAAGCTCAAGCAGTTTAAAGGGCAGAAGCAGCTAGATTAATTTAAAGTGATCTACATGGTGTGGTGGCCAGAGCAGAGCCCAGGTGAGAGCCCTGAGAGGATGGCAGGGCTGGGACAGCCCTCCTGCAAGGACAACGACATCCCCCAAGAGCAGAGATGAGATAGATGCAATCACAGAAGAGAAGGTTGTTTGCGCTGGCGAGATGGGACGTTCATCAGTGCAGGAACATGGCTGAGGAGTGAGCACCTGCTCGGCCACCTTCTGGCTGCAAGCAGAGCCCAGAGCCACCTTCAGCTCCACCAGGACAGCAGACAAAAAGGTGCTCCTCAAAGCCTCAGCCCTTGTTTTCAGGGTTTGCAACTTGACCATCTCTTCCTTTCCATACAAGTTCAAAGCAAAACCACCTGGCCTTTTAAAAATGTTACTGATTTCAGATGTTATTCGTAATTGATAGTTTTTACTGCAGACTGTGCCCCTGGGTGTTCTGTGACAGTGCTACTCTCGCAGCTCCCTCTTGTGCAGAGGATTTTGACTTAGCAGTGCATCACTCCTCTGAACAGCCATATCAAGAGCATGCAGCATCTGGAGGGTCAAATCCTGCACTCTGAAGTCCCAAACTTTAAAAGCTCCCTGTATGTCCCAAACTTTAAAAGCTCCCTGTATGCTGTGGTCACAGTCTCAGCCAGCAGCAGGGCTGCCCTGGAGGCACCACACAGAGGAGTGCTCCTGCACAGCTTCCCTCTGGCTCGCAATGGATGCACCTGCTCCCTGGCCTTGGGCAAAGCCAATACATGGAGACACTGGGTACGACCAGGATGCTTTTGAGCCCTCATGTCCCCACAGCACTGACCACCCCATGGCCACTGCACAGCTGAAAGCACAAACACGGCAGCCAACCTTGGCACCACAACTCAAAGGGCTCCTGCCATTGGCATCCTCCTCTCTATACTCATTTCTAAATCCAGTGTGATTTATTTATGAATTTATCTAATTGCATTTTGGTTTTAATCCATCTCTGGCAGGTGCCCATCACAAAACAGAGTCCTCAGGGGAAAAACATCCCTGGGTGATTCCAACCAGCCACCCGCACGCCAGCTCGGAGCTCAGCGCGGCTGCCTCCCCTGTAACCTGAGCGTGCTTTGGGGAACGCTTCCCTCAGGGAAAACATCTCTAAAAAGGGAAACGATGTGATCCCACAGGAGGGGAACCTGTGGTGATGTGAGCTCTGAGAATAGTGACAGTGGCAGCAGGAAATGCTGGCTGCTGGATGACCCTCCACACTCCTCCTAGCTCACCCCTTCTGAGAGCAGCTCGTCAGTCAGATGCAACTAAGGAAAACGAACCTATCGCCCTAGTAGGGAGAGGTAATCCCTGTTAATGAAGATGCACAGACAGAAAGAAAAGCATTACAAATACAGCAGGCTGCATAAAATGGAGATCCTTTTCATTCCTCCCATCAAGCTCCCTGATTTCAGGGCCCAGACCCAGTGTCGGGAGGGAGAGCGGCAGCAGCCGCGCACTGGGAGAGCGGCCCCGTGCAGGTGCCACGTGCCCAACACACCATCGTGTTCAGCAGACACGCCAGGTGACAGCAGGCCAGTCCGGCTGCTCAGCCTCTCCCATCGCCACCTTTTTACCACCAGACCTGACTGGGGCTGCCAAGGACCCCCACACAGGCCGTGATCTATCCTGGTGGCGCTGCTCTCGGGCTGTGCCCACAGGCTGGCTGCGCCCACAGGCTGTGATCCACACTCTCAGGCTGTGATCCACACCCTCAGGCTGTGCCCAGGGGTTGTGCCCACAGGCTGTGATCCACACCCTCAGGCTGTGATCCACACTCTCAGGCCGTGATCCACACCCTCAGGCTGTGCCCAGGGGTTGTGCCCACAGGCTGTGATCCACACCCTCAGGCTGTGCCCAGGGG
>JAWWMP010000011.1:575719-611685 GCA_035047865.1 Dendrocincla tyrannina | reverse complement strand
TCAGGCTGTGATCCACACCCTCAGGCTGTGCCCAGGGGTTGTGCCCACAGGCTGTGATCCACACTCTCAGGCTGTGACCAGGGGTTGTGCCCACACGCTGTGATCCACACTCTCAGGCTGTGATCCACACTCTCAGGCTGTGATCCACACTCTCAGGCTGTGCCCAGGGGTTGTGCCCACAGGCTGTGCTCTATGTTCATGACTGTGCTCTCAGGCTGTGCCTGTGGGCTGTGATCTACACTCATGGCTGTGCTCCCAAGCTATGCCCATGGGCTGTGCTCATGGGCTGTGCCCCAAGCACGTGGCACACCGCTGGCTCACCACCCACACTGCCGCAGCACCGATAAGGTGCCGAAAACATTGTCAGGCCTTTCAGATAAGAAAGATTTAGAGCAAGGGAGAGCACCAGCTTGAGAGCACCAACACTTGTCAGCATTGTAGTGAGTATGATAAGCTGGGCGCAGGAGGCCAGCGGGGGAGTGTGGACACCATCTGCCCAAAGCCAGAGTAAGAGAGGCTGAAAGTCATCCTGCACCCAGGCAGCTGAAGCTCTGCACCTTTCCCTGGTGCTCAATGCTTGCGCCCGTGCTCCTACCACATTAATGCCCCCTGGGCACAGACTAACTCAGTTTCATTGCATTCTTGCTGCTGCCATGGTCATTCCTAAATATTTCCATTTCTTTCTGCAAGGGAAGGTCAGAAGAAGAGCAGCATGAACTCACTGTACAATCACTCAGTCACTCCTTGTTCACACCCGTCTCCAAGAGATCACATTATTAGCCCAAGTAAAACCTGCATTATTTGCTTTCATAAGAAAAATATTTCATATCTAGGAGACATAATAAATGATACACTCGTGAGAGTAAGCTACACCAAGCAGCTCCTACCTCCAGCCTGTCTGTCCTCATCAGCTTCTGGGCAGCAGCGGCAGCAGCGGCAGGAACGGGGACACCGGGGTTCCCTGTCACCAGCATCGGGGCCGTGGGCAGGATCTCCGCAGGGACGAGGCCAGGGGAGACGGGCCCCAGGTAGGGGTTGAAGGCGGCTGACGCGTTGGTGGCTAAGCTCGGTGCGACGGAAAACATTGGCTGCAAGCGGAGACAAGGACACAGACACTGAATATTTGCACTTACTATGCTGTCACTGTCACCTTGAGCAGAACAAGGTCTCTGTTACTAAAGGGAAAGAAGCACTTGTCATGTTTGTGGGACATGTGGAACACCTGTGCAGACAGCACAAGTGAGAAGTGAGCAAGACGATGGGGACAAGCATCCCTGCCAGCCCCTGCTGCTCCAGCTCCAGCTGCCCTGCATGCCCACAGCACGTGGCAGCTCCTGGAGCAAAGCCCTGTCGGATCCACACTCCAGCAATGCCAGAATGAACTCCATTCTGAGGGGTCACAGAGAGTCCAGGGCTGCTGGAGGAACACACCCACAGCGGGTACAAGTGCCCACTCTGGGGGAAAAGGCATCGGAAAGCCCCAGCACAGCATCAGCCACACTCGACTTCAGGCACAGGCAAAGCCTTTCTGACCCTGGTGGCAGACAGCGCTGGCTCAGGAATTACAGAGGTTTAACACAGGAACAAGAGCAGCCAAACACAATCCTTTCATTTTCCAAAATTCAACAGGCTGGCCATGCAGACACTCAGACACTGCATTGGGGAGGTGCTTTAGTTAGGCTAAAGCAATAAACCAGAGGAAGACAGCATATGCAAATATGATTTTCTTTTGTTTGTTTGCATGTTTTCAGAAAAGTCAGGTGGCCTTGTGGGCTGTGCTTTGGTGTGAGGATAATTGGGTGTAGAGCCCAAATAATGCTGTGAAACCCAACACAGAGCTGCTACACTGCAGCAGGGATTAAATAACCCTCCGGCCCCGGAACACAGTGTAACTGCCAAGTAAAATTCAGCCAGGAGTGTTTATCTTTCATTATCTAAATAAAGCAGTTACTCAAGGCATTTAGGTTTTTCTTCCAAACTAATTTTTAGAAGGAAAAACAACTACAGAGTTAACACAACTCTTTCTCTGTTTCATATCAATTTAAGGCAGACCGCACAGAATGCCACGTTTTTGTATTCTTGAGGAAATGACTGAACTGTTTGGAAGTAAGGGACATTGGAAACACTGGACAAAAACATGCAGAGATTACTGGAGGAAATAGACTGAGAGTTGTGTAAATGGTGATAATTTCTGTAACACTTCCAGATTTTCATCCATGTGAATGAAAAACAAACAGGCAGATTTTACAGGAAATGAAATATCACTCTTATAAGCACCATTAATTAACCACACTTTTCATTACTGTGTTATCTGCTATGTAATAAGGAAAATTAAAAATAGAACTATGAACCAGTCTGCTAGCATGTAATTTAAGAGATATCCATGTTTGATTTCAGCCCAATACACTCACTGTACAGTAAATAAAAGACTATCCCGTTTATTTTCTATTGAGGCCATTTTACACCAATATAAATATCCTGGGGCCTTTCAACCACTGCAGAGTAATGGCATATGCTATCAAAGCCACTTCACATTATTCTGCAGCTCACAGGTACATTGTGATGTGCTGTACTTGTGTAAATCAGGACATGCACACCTCCCTTGCTGGCAGGGAGAGCATGCTGACAGCTGGGCAGCCACAGTCACTGCTGGGGCAGGGCACAGAGCCACCCCAATGCCTGGCACCTGGGAAAGTGTCTGGCAATCCAGTGGCCTCAGAGGACATCAGCACAGACAAGATCTCCCACGGACTGCCCCAACACCGTCCCCAGGCTGGGTGGCTGTGGGACAGGGAGCAGTGGGACTGAGCCAGAGCAGATGGGCTCCCCCTGCCCATAACTGCAAACTGGTCAGGACTGGGGCCTCAGTGCCTTGCAGGAGGGGAGGGAGTGCAGAGCTCCAGGCTGGGCCGAGCAGAGCTCTGGGCTCACCTCTGCTCACCTGTTTTCCAGCCAGCCTTCACTTTCCTGGCTCTAGAAGTACAGGTTTCTCTATCACCAGGACCAAACCACACAACTACTTACTGGCTTTGCAGTTTGCTGTGCTGTGTACCACACACATCATCTGAGAAAAGTTAAAACAACTGCTGGAGATCAGCAGAGAGGGAAGAGGGGAAGGAGAACACAGCCCTGGATGCAGCCCTCTGCTGCCAGATGCCCCATAATCTGAAGGGCTTGTACTGACTGATGTATTAGTACCAGAGCACTGGCCTAGCTGAGCCCAACTCCCCTTAAACCAAAGTCTAATTCCAGCAAGCAATTCCCTGGAAAGGTTCCCCTGCGTGAAGGGAAGACATGCAGTGGGCATCTTCTCAAAGTCAAAGTTTCCTAGAGCATAAGAAATTGCAAAGAAAACAAAAATCCTACACACAGGTCACTCATGTTCTAAACTTCAAAAAAAAAGTGGCAAAAAATGAATTAAATTAACCAAAGGTTAACAAGTTTAACAGTATTACTTCAGGCAAGGTGGAATTAAGCAGCACAAGGACACACAGAGCAGCATTTTACCGCAGTTGAATTCTCCCCCCATTCCCAGCTTTTGTGGGCTGTCAGAGGTGTGCAAGCCTGTGCTGCCTGCCCTCAGCTCCAAGTCCCCATCCCCGCTGGTGGGAGCCCCAGGCACGTACCACAGGCTGCAGAGGGGCTCCGGGCATCATGGCATTGGCGAGCTGCATCTGCTGGGCCAGCATGGCCATGTTCTTCTGCTGGATCAGGTTATTGCGGCCATTGATCTCCAGCTGCGTTTTTAAGTGTGGTGGTGGGTGAAGATATTTGCAGTTTTCCCTTGAACACCGACCCTGAAGGAGAGAATTGACACCGCTGGATTAGAAGCTGTGGATACATCTTTGTTCCTTAGGTCATCGGCTAAAGCAAATCCAATCCAGGCCACAGAGCGCGGGGAAAGGGCTGTCACACACGGCCCAGAGCCACTTCACAGTTGCTTTATCTGCTGCTTGCTTTGCTTGTCTGACATACGGATTTCTGCAGCACAACTCTAAAACACACAGTTTCTTTTTGAAGTCCCTGAAGGTGAGCAAACATGAGTTGCTCTGAAAGTACAGCACGTCCCTCCTCTGTGCGGTCACGTTCCTGCTCCATGAAGGAAACCAGCACTGCTCTACACTTCACTAGACCTGGGATCCAGCATCTCTGAGGGAAACCTCCTCCATAGGATGCAGTTTTGTTGTGACTGCATAAACCAAACAGGAAAACCAGGACTGCCTTGTTTCTAAATTTTTCATGAAATTCAGATGTGGTAAATGAATTTCATGCACCAGTTTAACATGGATGAAAGGATGTTCAGCAATGTGACAACCATTGACATCCAGAAACAATAAACAACAACTCTGTGCACAATGAACACCCAGACCCCACTGTACCTTTCTGGGACCAGCAAAACACAAGGGCAACTGGTGAAGACCAGCCCCAAATCCCCTCCAGCTGGTCCAAAAACCTCTAAAGCCAAAGGCCAGTGGGAGCAAAGGCACTGCCCGTGCGGATGCTCAGACACGGCGTGTGGGCAAAGGGATGGGGAGAGAGAGACCCCTCTCCTGGGGAACCGAGATACCCCTGCTGGGGAACAGAGACCCCTCTCCTGGAGAAGAGAATCCCCTCTCCGGGAGAATAGAGTCCCCTTTTCTCACAGCACAGGAGTGATGATGCCACACGCCATGAGCCTTCAGAAAATGCAAGTTCATTAATATGGAAGCTTTACACACTAATTGTTCTTTAAAGTTGTTAAAACCAAGTCCGTACTTTCACTAAAGGGATGGCAACAAGAAAAATTAAAAAAAAAACAATTTAAAAGGACAATTGAATTATTTTCTGAAAAAAAACCCACAACCAAACAGATTCCTTAAATTACAGTTTATTCCTTTACTCATTCATCTTAGGAAAAAATCCAAACAAGAACAATGACAAGGCAAAAGACAGACTTAATTTGAGTAAGAAACTGTTTTTATCAGGAAACAAATTGATTCAATACAGTTTGACCTTATCCTGCAATTTTGCTCAGAAAGTTAAAATTTATCCTTGTTAAACGATCTGCCAGAAATCTAATTTGTAGGATGATTTTTGCCTGCCCTAAAGGCTGGGATAACTGGTTTGCTGCTGCCTCTCTCCCAGTCTGTCTCTCCCACTGGCACTGCAACCTTCTCAAAACTCATTCTCATAGTTTTTCAGCTGACATCTGAGTGATCCCTGCATAAGAAGATAGACCTGATATAAGAAAAATATGCCAAGTTTTGTGTATGTCTTTAGGCAACACACCACAATTACGGAGAGTACTTTAAAAGATTGTGAAGACAGTGACTGCATGGGTGTTGTTGGATGAGAAGCTCTACATGCCCTGACCTCAGGCACAGAAACCCACCCTGTGCTGGGCTCATCCCCAGTGTGGGCAGCAGGTGAGGGCAGGATGTTGGTCTTGTTTGTGGCAAGAGCTGGGGGCTCCTCCAAGTCCTTTGATGGAGGCCCTTTGCTGTACCCTGAGAAAACCCTGTGACGGGGCTCCTGTGAGCATTTGAGTGGCACTGTGGGCTGAGATTGAGGGGGCTGTGGCTGGGACTGAGGGGGCTGTGGGCTGAGATTGGGGGGCTGTGTGCTATCCTCAGCAGAGGTGACACGGAGCACCACTGAAGTCACTTGCAGGAAAATCTCCCTAATAACAGCCCCAAGTGCTGGAAAGCAATCAAGAAAGGGGCCAGAAAATACTCCAAACCCAAGAGCTCAACTGTACTGCAGATAAGAGAGGGAAAAACGTGCTGCCTTAGAAAATATTGTTACAGAGGAAAGGAGCTTCCTAGAGCAAACAAGGATTTGGGTACTCCAGTAATAAACAGTGATGATGCATTAGCAGAAATGGTGGCTGCAGGGATCAGTGCTTATTCAGCGTGAGTTTCAGTCCCTGTGCTATTTACTGAAGCAATGTTTTATATTTGTGTAAATACACCTGTACATGCCTGGAAATGCACATCTTCTGGTGGCTGCTCCACTCATGGGAGCTCCCCAAACACCCCCAGACCCACAGGGCTGCCCCACCCCTGTCTACAGGGACCAAAGCTGCCACCTGAGAACCCTGGGCTAGTGGCCAAACCTGCCCAAGCACCAGCACAGCCTGCAGTGGATGGCCCAACAATACCTGGGACATCTCCCAGCCCACTGTCACCAAGCAGCCTTTTCAGGGAAGGCAACTCTCAGCTCCGGGAGTGCTTTAGGGCAAAATGACCCTCCCTTCTCTCCTTTAACCCCTAAACCAACTCATTTCAGAACTCCCAGGCCCCAAAAAGCACCTCACCACTGTGTGAACTGGCAGGTAAAGGCCAGTGCTTTGACATGGCTTTATTTAAGTCAATTCTTCCCTCAACATTAACCCAATGTTGGGTGTTGCTAGCCCTCAGTACCATGGGGCAGGCTGACACATTTACCAGCTGCCTGGAAAATGAGATCTTACATGAGCACAACGTAGAAATCAGAGCTAATTATTGCTAAATGAGTAACATGGAACTACAACAAGTGCTGCTGGAATCAGAGAGGAGCAGTTAACAAACCTGATTCTGAAATGCAGATTAAACTCAATGTCCTCATTTCACTGCTGGGTTTAGGATGCCCCACAACTCTCTGGATCGGATCCAAAGCCTGGCAGTACATGTTGTACATCCCGACCACTTAATGTACTTCATACACTCAAATGCTTTAAAGCCATAAAAAAACATTCCCAAGATCTAATACAATGCCCTCTGGCTCCCGGGAAACAAGGAGCCCTGCCGCTGCTTCCCTATCGAGCCCATCATTTCCATCCACTTAGGAGCTGGGTTTAAAGGAAAACAATTTACTCTGAGTTAAAGACAACAAGAGTAAACCACATCCCCAGGTAAACTGTGCTCATGCTTAGTTATCACCAGCTACTATCAAAACATTTACATCCTCCGTGTTTGTGTGTTGCTTTGGAGCCCAGGGCACCTTTAACCTTCAATCTCTTTTAATTTGCAGATCTTAGCAAATTCCCTAAAAGAAATACAGACTTGTCTGGCTGGGAACAGGGTTTCTTGTTTTACTTTTACTCCATGGACCTTTACAAATGGTCTACAGGGCGTCCAGGAGGCAGAAACCGCAGGCTGTAAACCACTGTCACAGACCTCCCCAGAACACGGGCAGCATTCATCCTCACGACCCTGCGGGCAAAGCAGTTCCTAATTACCTTGTTACTGGATCTCGGGAACTGCAGTCAACAGAGTTCAAGGCAGATTTTCATCTCTCTGAACCTTTTCTGAACCCTCTTTCAGTCATCACGAAAAAGAATACTATAAGTGAGTATGTGCAGAGGCGGCAGTTTCACGCCACAGGAGAGCAGCAAACTCAGCACCTGGTGCACTTTGCTCCAGCCTAAAACTTTCTTGGAAAGCACAGCCTAGTGACACAACAAATTAGCTCTAATTATCAAACTGCTCTTGCAAGGTCATCACTCCTCCAGGCACAGCCCCTCAGGACCCAGGGCTGCCTGTGCAGGGGCACTGGGAAGCCCTGACCTCAGAAATGCTGCGAGCAGGCAGCGGGCGGTTCTCCAGCCAGAGCCCTTCCGAGGTGCAGAGAGCAGGGAAGACCCAGAGCACCCTGCTGTGCTGTCACCCAGTGCGACACCCAACATGATCCCTCCTCTCCCAGAGAGAGCCTGGGGAGCCACTGCACTGCTTCTAGCATCCCCTGAGCGTCAGGCTGGGGTTCCTCAGATCAGGGTTACTTCCCAGTGACGCTGCTGGCAGTAAGGTACTGTGTCACTGTTGTCAGCATTCCCCCTAACACCTGGATGGGTTCTGGGCTGTGACAGGGTGCACACAGCCACGGGGACAGGCACGCTCCCCATCCTGTCAGCGTGGCAGGGGAGCACTGCTGAGCTGTGCTGAGTGCGCTGTTCTGCTCACAGTGTTCCAGTGACCACACACTGACAGTGCAGGGATGCAGCCCACAGCTCTGGAGAGGGGCCATGCCCTGCAGGAGAGGAGGAAGGTTTGGGGAGAACCACCAAACATCAGCTCGGGCTCAGGCAAGGCAGAAATACACGAGGATTTTGTATGGACAGAGTCTAAACAAGATCCCAGTTACTGCTGTCCCTGACAAACACCAGAGTATACACAGAGCCCAGTAACCCTGCCATCACTGCTTGAGGTCATCCTCCTGCAGCAGCATAAACCCAGGATAAACACTCAGACCCAGCAGGCTGGTGTGTGCCCACCCCCAGGCCAGTGCTGACCCCACACCAGCCAGGGCAACCTGCCTGCTCCACATGGAGCTTCTGTGCTGCTGGGTCAGGTAACCCTGTCTGCCCTTCGCGCCCCCGAGGGTCGCACACCTGTATGGACAGCTGTCGGAAATGCAGCTGCTCTGGGAAACTCTTACACTGAGCTGCACCAGCCTGCTGGGTCTGTTTATTTATGCTATTTTTATACCACTGCGGTAGCACAAACTGAGCTCCCGAGCACTGGCTGCACTGCTCCGTGCGTGGTTCTACATGTACTGCTCAAAGGAGAATGGGAAAGCTTTCAATCCACCACCACCACACCACAAAAGCATCTCCCATAGAAGTCCAGGGGCAGAGAGCTGAGAGCAGGGACGTGCTGCTCACTGCATGCAGAGACATCACTAGAATAACCCCTGGCTCTCTCTGAAGTCCCTGGAATAAACACCTGGCTCTTACCTTGAGGCCCTTGGAATAAACCCTTGGCTCTCCCGCAGGTCCCAGTGCCGACCCCATCACTGCAGCAGAGCCACACTTCCTGCTGCCACAGCTCAAGGAAGTGTATGGAGCTCAGAGTGGTGTGGACACCAGTGGGCACTGATCATCCTGACCACACTGATCCAACAACCTTTCCATTTAAATTTGTCAAATTGCTGCTCAGGACGTCCCAGACTCAAATTAATTCTCCAATTAAAAACTGTTGCTTAGCAACAGGGCTTGAGATGCAGGAGAGCGAAGTGGGATGCACCAGGAGCTGCCTCTGTCCGCAGCCAGCACCAAACCTCCCCGTCAAGGGACGTGTGTGTGGCAGCTTATTATGCAACAGGTAAAACCAACCTTCTTGCGCCTCAAGAAAACAGGCCCAAACTCTGGTTTTGCTTATTCCAAACTAAAACTGAAGTGAAATAAACAGCAGTCCCACAGAGTTGCTTTGGGTTTCAAGGAAAAGGTTTTTCTTCGGATGGTCATGACCTGATGGTTAAATCCATGACCATCACACAATGTTGCTGTCATCGTTGCTACCATTGAATCAAAAAGAGAACCTCCAGGTCACAGGATGCAAAGAATGTGGCTTTTAAACATGAACGTGTTGAACAGGAGCAGCTGTAATTTCTGCTGATGGCCTTGGGCAATGACCATGGCCTGTAACCACCTGCAGCACTCTGAGGGACTCACCAGTGTGTTTCTGTGCCAGCAGAGTCCCAGGAGGTGTCCCCACTTCCACATCCCTGGAAGTGTTCAAGGTCAGGTTGGGCTTGAAGCTACTTGATCTAGTGGAAAGTGTCCCAGCACATGGAAGGGGGTGGGACAAGATGAGCTTTAAAGTCCTTCTCAAACCAAACCAGCCTGGGATTCCATGATTCTATAACTTTAAGTAGTTTGTCATGATCAGACCTACAACCCTCTGACATTTAACAGGCTGCCTCCTAAGGACAAAAGAAAAGCTCCTTGTGGCCAGCACAGACTCCTATGAGCACTGCACATTCCAACTGCAACACGTGAACATGCACCACCCCATCACTATTTAACAGCTATTAAAGACTGACACAATTCACAGTCACTTCCAACGCTTCCAGTTGCTCTGACTGTGCCGTGGTACCGACTGGCTGCCGCCAGAGCTGAGGCCACTCTGCTGGTGTGCCCTCGACCAAGAGGCTCTGCCTGTAGCCAACTCACACAGCATGAGCCACAGCCAGAGAACCATCAGCCAAGGCTCAACAGCGCAGCTGCAACACATGAAATACTTCTGATCCAAAACAAACATGCAAACACCTCCCTCTGTTAGGGAGTACGAATTCCTCCCAACCCAGCACGTTCAAACCCAAGCAGGAGCATGGCTGTGACGGCTGTTACGTACCAGCCAGTATTGCCTGTAAATGGTGAAACTATTTATCCTGAAGCCCATGTGTTCTACAGGAAAACATTTAACTCCCCGAAAGCTACGGTTTCCTTTTTAAAAATAAACTGTTTGCAAGCACTTTGTATCGTGGCTGGCTTGCCAAACACACAATCAGAGAAACTTTTTTAGTATTAAACAAAAAAAGAGTTACAGGACCTATTTTACTGCCTTGAAGCACACAGACTGCAGTCCCAAAGCCAGAGGCAAGGCAGCAATTGCTGAGGCCCCACACAAGGTCAAGGCACAGCCTGTTTGGAGACCCAGCCCAAAACTCACCAGAGAAGGAGTCACTGCACCCCAGCTCCACCACAGCCTCAGTGCACAGCCAGCCACTCGGGTGCTGTGGGATGGTGGGTGCCTCTCCCACATCATAACCAGCTCCTGGTTCATGGCCAAACCCAGTGCTGGGAGCAGTGCTCGCTGATGAACCCACTGTCAAACTGCCCATCTGCACCTGCCAGGCCCTGTGGCACCTCCCGCTCCCAGCCCAGCAGCCTGCCAAGGAGGTGGTGTGGGCCTGGATACTCCCAAACAACTGTGAGGTGCAAGGAGAAGGTCTGCTGCTGGCAAACACTCATCTCCATGGGAAGGAGGGGAGGGCATCTGCCCTGTGAAGTCCCCTCAGCCCCCTTCAGGGCTGGGCTGTGCACAGGGACACTGACAGCAGCACACAGTGTTCACTTTTCTACGTGAATCATACTAAAACACACCGAAGCGACCACTTAATGACATCTCTGCGTGTGATTATTGTACATAAAAGCCTCAACCCCTCTAACATCATTTGGCTCACACAGCTAATGACACTCCTACGAGAGCTGTCCTATTGCCATGAAATCCAACAGGATTTAAAAAAAGAAAGAAAAAAGCAAACTGCCAGCCCGAGCGAGCAGACTGCCAGCCCGAAACCAGAAGGAAAGACACCAGCTCAGCAGCAAAACCCTTTCTGCTGCTCCTGCAGTCTGTGGGTCCCACCTCCTCTGAGGAAACACAGAATGGTCCACAGCACCAGACCAGGGGGACAGGGATGGGAATGGGGATGCGGATGGGGACATACACACCCATGACAGTTTGCTTCTCACCCACAGCAGCATCACCAGGTGCCTGTCTAGCACAGACCACTCTGTGACCCAGAGTAAGGTGGCCAAGTGGGTATGCCCCCTTGAGGGGTAGCACAGGGCTCACACCAGCATTAGGAACCACAAGTCATTCCCAGTGAGAATTTCGGCTGCTCCCTCAACTCCCAGTGCCACCAAATCCTTTTAGAGCAATCTCTGGTAATCCATATGATCCTTACACAAGTGTGTAATAACTCACATTTTAAGAGGAGAATGAATGACTTTATGTCCAGATCAAGTAAAACACATGGGAGATTTAATCTCTTTATTGGTGCAGTTCCTGGCGGTGCTGAGCAGCAAGAGGCTGGAACAGCGCTGAGCTGAGCAGGTACTGGGATCCCTCTGATTCACACTGCTGCTCACAGCTGTAATCCCCTGCCAATGACTCCTGAAACCAGCCCCTTTGCCTCTCTCTGCTGCTCTCAGGCTCTCAGCAGTTCCAACGCAAGGCAGAATGACTGGAATGAGCAGTGAGCTGAAGGTCCATCAGGTCCCACTGCAACTGTTTAATGGGTGAGCTGAAGCATAATTAATATTTAATAATATTTTCAGGCTTATGATTTGTTTTAATGTATTTGGTGGTACGAGAGAAAATAGGCACATTGTCAAAAGCTACCTCCAAACTGGGGGAACAAACAAAAATGACACAGCCCCTGCTGAGTAGAGCTGCTGGAACAGGTCGGTGCTATTTATGACAAATTTAAAATGGAATCCCATATGAAGGAGAGCACCATGTGTTATCGTGTACTTTTTACACAGTTGATGCAGTTTAAAATTGTTTTGGAACCTGCCCTGGCTGGCTGCAGGGCTGTTTCCACCATCCCCATCAGTGCCAGCCAGAGCATGGACTTCAGTGTTCCACTGCCTCAAGCAGCATCTTCTTCCCAGTTATCAAACCTAAGTTCTACGGTAGGCATCTGCACAGGTGAAATACCCCAGAGGTAAGTGCTTTCATTTGGTTTCTCAGCACACTGCCATTTTCAGCCTCTCCTGCCTGGTGCAGGGAGATGATGGCAGGTGACCTGCACTGGGTCATCGGTGCCCTCACCCAACCGTAGGTGCCTAGGATTCACCATTAGTGGTGCTATACTTAAATTGAATTGCTCCCATTTAAAAATAAAACCTTCCTTTTGTGATTTCAAGAGAGAAATTGCCATCCCCTGCTGCTGCCTCCACAACAGAGGGTAGCTGAGGCCTCAAGCAGTGAGCAGAATCCGGCCACAGGGAGGACACGGGGTGGGACAGCCCAGCAGGAGTGATGTCACACTGCTGCTTCAGCTATAAACCTCCTCCCCAAATTGCATAGGCACGAGACAGAGCACTATATAGCACCTTCCCAATAAATCTGCCCTGGAACCTGCCCCTTCCAAAAGGACCAGCACCCCCTGCCTGCAGCTGGATGTGACCACGGACAGAGTGACCCCTTCCAGCTGTGCACAAGCACTCGAGGTAAGCTCCACAAGGACGAGGAGGGACAGGGGGGGAAAGAGACGTGATCCCTAAAATGATGCACTATTACTCCCACAACACCCATGACTTCCACTAGTGTATTTTTGCAGTGGTGGTGTTTCTCCTGAAACCTCCTCCCACCAGCACCCTCAAAGCATTAGGCTTGGGCAAAGGGCACGTCTGAATGCCAGCAGGTATCTGATGCACGTCCATCCCAATGAACCCCTTGGCTGCAGAGGGCTGAGGCCGCAGGTGAGGCGAGGACAGGGACTGCAATGCTCTGCCTGTGAGACGTCAGCAGGCGGGCGCTGTCAGCCACGGTTGTGGCTGAGGGCAGTGCTGAATAACACAAAAATCAACGTCACGTTGATAAACTGCTCTCCATGTCCAACAGCACACCCACAGCCTCCTCCAGCACGCTGAAGGTCAATGGCTCTCAGTATTTATGGCTGGATTTTTATGCGAGAGAGGCTGCTCTAAAAGCATTACTGAGAACTGCAGTCCCACACTCCAGACACTGCAAAACGCTGCTGGAATCGTATCCTGAAAAACCAACACATCCACATGTTTGGTGTTTTTATTGACAGGGTTTACATAAGAATTACACCTTTCTCAATTTTCTTGCTACCCTTTTTGTTGTATTTTCCCCTTGTTTTTAGCACATACAGTATCTTAACGTGCTGTTTCAAATACAATTAGAATACATTTGTCAGGTAAATATTTTATTGACTGAAAAATAATGAATATGAATTGGCTGAAACTATTCCTAGATTTGACTAAAAGTTACCTAACAACAACATTAGTGGGGAAAATAATGGTCAAAATATTATTTTATTCAAATGAAATTATAAATTATGACTGAAATATGGAAAATTTATTAAACATTATTTCGAAATAGGGTTTCAGTTTACAACTGAGCACAGATGAAACAAAGTGCTCTGAGAAGGAAAGGTCAGAACAGGAAATGCCATAGAATCAGAGACTGGCTTGAGCTGGAAGGGACCTTAAAGATCACCCAGTTCCTGCCATGGGCAGGGGCATCTTCCACTGGACCAGGTTGCTCCAGTCTGGCCTTGGGCACTTCCAGGGATGGGACAGCCACAGATTCTCTGGCCCCTCTGTGCCACCCTCAAAGGGAACAATTTCTGCCTAAAGAAGAAATTTGCCAGGATCTGTACTTCTTACAGATAAATAAAACATTTCACTGAAACCAAGGTCAGACACTCAAATAGGAACTGTTATGGGAATCAATACCAAAGCCTGGAGAAATGATTTCAGATTCAGCCTCTGAGCTCTGCTCTGAGATGCCATTTCCCCTGGAATGTGGAAAGCAAATAGTGAATCTTCCCCAGGTGCACAGCAGGAGTGGGGCTCTGAGCCACCTGTGCACAGGTACAGAGGGGGTTAGTGGCACTGTGGGAAGCAATGGCTGGTTTTACCAGGAAAAGTGAACAGCTGCTTTCTCAGCACTATAAACTTTTCCCAAGAATTCACAAAGAATCACAGGTTTGAATTAGCAACGTGAGAAATGATCTTGACCCTCTTTCAGCAATGCCACACTGAAATTTCTGCTGAGCCACGTGCTCTGCTGCTCTGTGTGGTTCTGGAAGAGCTGCCTGGCATCTGACAAAATAAACCTGGCGCCTTTCGCTTGGTGGAAAACCCACAGGCTGCAGGGCATGGTAATCCCGTGCATCCCTGAAAGGAGCATGGAGAAGTGACCTGATTTTCAGGAATGCAAAGAAGCTCTGAGTCCCAGACGTGTAAGAGACATTTTACAACACAATAATCTGCCTTAGATGGAAGCATACTGCTTCAATCGCACCCAAACCTTTCTACCTGATTACCACACACCCCTGGTACTGCCAAAATAACCCAGAGCAGTGGTTGTGGAGGGGATGGGGAGCACTGTCAGGGGACTGGGACAGAGGCCTTGGCCATTAGAGAACCAACAGCCTTTCACAGCAGCCAGGAGAGCCCTGTGGGTGCCACCAGGGCACAGCAGTGACACAGCTAAGGACAAGCTGCCTTTAAAGGCAGCCGACACCAAGTCCTGCCCTCTGGCAACCAAAAAATTAACACTTCTGGCCCTTTCTGTACACTTTGCTTACACGATCATAAAATTAAGATGATTCAGTCTACTCAGTAATAAAAAAAAAAGGAGAGACTGGAATAGCACGCACAGGCACACAGGAGAGGCACTGCAGGAGGCAGGGTGCACACCACCCTGAGGGCACCCCAGGCCCAGAGCTGCTCCCAGTCCCAGGTTTAGTCTGATGTCACCGCACCACAGAACACTAAACTTGCAGATTAATTTCCACGGGGGGTTCAGCTCTGAGCTACGTGAGGATATTGGGGCTGATGGACCACTAAGACCCATCACAGCAGGCAAAAGGTGGACATCAAGTCCCTGAGAGCAGCCCTGAGCTCCCCACAGCACCAGCACTAGTGACTCACAGGTTTAACAGTGAAGGTTTGCATTTGGATCACAGCTGTCACCACCAAAAGGACAAACCCAGAGACAAGACTTCAGTGACGCAGAAAACACTGTCCCTGTCCAACAAGAACTTTAGAAACGAATAAAAGTTGAAGAATTTCTCTTTTGGAAAAAAAAAAACAAAAAGCCAAAAAAAACCCCAGGAAATCTTAACAACGTCTAAGAAAAAATTCCACCTGTTTTCCACAAGAGGGAACTCAGTGAAGCCAATGGCTTCTGCTTTTGACAAGACACTGATTTCCTACAAAACACACCTTCAAAATCAGTGCCCAGCCCTTCTGCAGTCAGGGCAGCCCCCCAGGACCACTGGGCAGGGACTGCCAGAGCCCACAGAAATGCACCTGCAGCGGCAAGCACACTCCTGGTGATAAACCAGGTATTTAATGTAACTGTATTCCTAATGGGAGCAAGAACCCAGAGGGAGCAGTTGGCCCATACACCCCATCGGAGCTGAAAAGTGTCACTGTGTGATGACTTTACTGCCCAGCTGGGGCTGGCAGGAGCTGCTGTGAGCATTCGTACACTAAGGAAGCAGTAATTAGTGAGCACCATGCACCAGCCCAGGGCAACGTCAGCTGCCCCAGCTCAGCAGGAAACCCAGATCCACACACATCTCACCCCTCCTGGGCTGTGCACACACAACTACAACCGTTCCCATAGCCTGACATTGGGGCACTGAACAAGGGAGCCACAGCAACGAGACTCTGCATGACTTAATCAGCAATTCAAGGGGAATTAACAAACCCGCCCACACACACCTATAAGTAAGGTCAACACACAAGCCTCACACCCAAAGGCACCCCCAGATCAGCAACAGCCCCTGAAGTCACTGCTGCCCACCAAGGGCACTGCCACATTTCCCCCTCACAAAGGGCACTGCCGTGTGTCCCTGCCAGGTGCCACCACATCCCACCCCAGGACACTGCCACGTGCCTTCCCTAAAGGCACTGGTATGTCCCACCCCAGGCACCAACCACCACATCCCACCCCAAGGCACCCCCATGTCCCACACATTTCCTCGTTATATCTCTTGGCTGGCAATTAAATACTCCTGTTCTTTTGATTTTTTTTCTTTTAAAGCTAATTCCGTCTGGTTTGAAGTGAAAATCAAAGAACAATCATTAAAAGATAAAGACTAGGCTGATGGAAAGCTAGCCTTGCATCTTTTCTTAAATGTGCAAGACAGAACAAACACAGCTCTTCTTTTCCTCTCAACTGCATCATGATTACCACGTAAGCAGAATCTTTAGCTTTGGCCTTTCTTTCTGCACGTGCAGACACGTGCAAACATACCACCTAAACTTCATATTCTACTAAATGGGGAAATCTTTCTCCTCAAGTTAGACTGATTACTAGGAATCATATATAAGAGTAAGTTTTATGTAAAGGAACTGTAAATGCACTGCAAAAGGAGATGGGATAACAGCTCGCTGTATGCACACAACTCTTGGGGACACCTGATAAAGAAAAGGTAAATAAGTTATCAATCTGCCACAGAGTTGCCCTTCACAACTCCTCCTTGCTCTCCTTGCTAGCTACTGGGTGTTGAAGGAAAGAAGGTGTTTCAAGAGGGATGATTTGGCTGAACAGAGAGAATACACATGAAATTTGTCAGCAAGCAAGTCCTGAGACAGGAGGGACATGCAGTAAGTCAAGTTTTTAAGAGACCTGGAAGACAGTTCTATCCCAGGAGGAGCTGGTGGTGGAAAGAGATGCTCATCAGAGAGGTGAGCAAAGCTTTGGAGAATCATCTAAGTTGGTCCATTTCCAAAAAAAGGGCAAAGAATAAGAGGAGATTTCGATAGGTAAGCTGGCACCAGCACTGCACCACAGAGGACTCTTCCTGGCCATGAAGAGAGTATGGCCAATGCACATGATGTATTCGTGCAAGCAAAATAGACATAACATTAAATCTAAAATACAGCCTCTGACACAAGCACTTACAGCATGCCTAGAGCCTCTCTAAGTGAATAGGGAGCAAGCCTCAGAAATGAGAAGAGCTTTGTATGTGGCCACTTGCCATCACCATCACACATGGAGCCTAAAAGGAATGGTACTGTGCCCTGGAAGTCAGTCTGTGACAGAATTCAGCACGTGCAAATGAAAACAAAATTAATACTTGTTACAGTGGTACACTGCCATGAAAAAGTAAAACAAAAGAGAGCTGCTGTCCTTGTGCAGACAATCCTGCTGTAGCCCGCGGGTGACAAGTGGTTTAATTCTACAGATGAGAACCTGTTTTCCATTCTGTGTCAGTTTTCACAGCCAATCGCTGCTGGGTACTATTCATTTCCTACCAGCTCTGTCCTTACTCACTTCCAGAGAACGTTTCCCTCATGGTTTGTTGAAATGCCATGTAATTAATGGTTCGTGGGCAAAAGCACCACCTGAGCCAGCAGGACCCACATGTGTTGCTCTGGGACCCCCACACCTGGCACTTGGCTGCCCACTCCCCCATGACACAGCAGCATCACCTGGCAGACAGCAGCACCCCCAGCCCAGGTGCTGACACCTCCCGTGTCCCACTGGCCCCATCCCACCTTCCCAAAACCAGGGGAAGCACCTCAAGCTGTTCTAAGTGCTCAGGACCTCTGAGTAAGCCCTCGGTGGCAGCGCAAGGCAAGGCCCTGAGTCAGCTCTGCATGGCCACCCCTAATACACAAAAATAACTTGTTTATTCCTCCGGAGGTGTTATTTTTATAACGGCAGTGCTGGGTAGCCATGGCCGTTTGCTGCCACTGGTCCCAGTAAGGCACGTGGTGAGGGCTGGGTGCATGAGCCCTGCAAGGTGCCAGATCGAGGACGTCCCCGTCCTGCCCAGCTGTCCCATCTCAGTTCAAAGGGCTCAGTGGGGGCCTGGGAGAGGTTCTCAGACCTGGAGCGTGCATGAAAAACACCACCTGCCACTGCCCACTCTGCCAGCTATGCCAAGCACCTGAGGAGAGCCAACCTCCTCCTCCCCACAACATCAGCCAATGCCTCCAGGATCCCCATGGACCTCCAGAGGGAAAACCTCCTCCTGAGCTGCTCCTTTGATTTCTAATCATCTGGGGAAAAATAAAATCAAAGTGTTCCCATGGTTTCCAATGAGGCAGAAGCAACTCCTCCATATGCAGGAGCAGCATCTGTCAGCTCGGGACAGCTGAGGGCAATGCCATGATGCCACCCTGGCTGCACCCATGCCACAGCTCACACCAAGAACCAAAGTGCAGCTCTCCCTCTGCAGACTCAACGTGGTGCACAGTGCATTCCTGAACTATCCAGCTAACACTCTCCCAGGGTTCACTACTCTTTATAAACTCTGGCTTTGGAGGATACAAGTCAAACCCGGCAAATGCAAACAACCCTAATGGCCGTGAATAACAAAGTGTGGCTGCTGAGAGGTAAGGGGGAACATGACAGAGTGAAACGGCGGTAGAGGAAGCTGCTTGGCAAGTAAATATTGCTCAACAGGACAGCAGGACTGAGGAAAAACTGACAGAGTGGAATAACAGGAAGCTTAGTCACTTCTGGACAAAAAAAGCGAAGCGTGTGAGCAGGGCGGAGGGAGCGGAGCGGCCGGAGCGCCAGGATGGCAGGGCAGGCATGGGACACTGCCACGGGCACTGGACTCCAGAGGAGGAGACTGTCCTCTGTGGCTGTCCTGCTGCAGCAAACCCTTCACAAATACAGCAGGATCCTGCACAGGCTTCTCCAGCTTCTGACTCTGGTGCTGACACCCCCAGCTCCTCCTTGGCCTTCCTCAGCACAGAGAGCACACTAACTGCTCAGCTTAGTGACTAAAACACCAGGGGAGGCCAAGGAGGGCTGGAATACAGCAGTTAGAATGTAAGGATGCAGTTGATTTTGAATAATCAGCATTACCATTCAAACCCACTGCAGGAGGTGGCCAGTGGCTGCATGGAAGTGTGTGAACCACAGCCGAGGACAGGCCCCCAGTGGACAGGCCACAGTGAGACCCTGGAGAACATTCTGCTAGAGATGGAATCATCATGTTTCTGGTGGCTCTCAAGCCATTCTGTAGCAGACCATAAAGGCACTTTGCAGAAGCCTCAGGAGTGGGGAGGAAAGTCGAAAGGGAGATCAGATTTCCCTGACTGCGATCTTCCACACTGAAAAGTGCCCATTACCCTTGAAACATGGTCTGCCCTGATCACTGATGATGGGATAACAGCACTAGGTGTTAGTAAAGGCACTACAAGAACACAAACCCGAGATTTTACTACATCATTCAGATTAGAACCTAGATAAAGAAAGTCACCAAACCATGGCAAACTGCCGACAAGCTTGATTAATAAAGTGTTTACTGCTTAGGCAAATGAGGGAAGAAAAGGATATAAATAAGAAAGGGTTCAGCAGCAGAGAAGTAAGAAAACTTTAATAAGTTTATGGTTCAAAGATTTCTACAGTGAGGATCTGTCTATAAGCAATTCAGACTTCAGTGGTAAAAAAAAGACACCAAAAAAAGGTGATCTATTTGATATCGGGAGGCAAAGGGAGAGTTAAAAGTCCTTAACAAAGAACAAATTGAAGCAAGCAAAGGGTAGGAAAGGGAAAGTGTCATGGGCAAACAAAGGCTGACACATCAGGTTTGTTTTACCTCGCAGTGTGTGCTGAGGCACAGTAAAAGCTTCCTAACCAAATAAACACCCTTCCAGCCTCAGCGGGAACCACAGTGGTGGCAAACCTGGGACCTGCGGTATGACTGGAGCCCCCACTGGGGAGGCACGTGGGGCCTCACTGCTCCACTGTGAACTTCGGGACATACTTGTCATGTTTCCTCACAAAAATCCCACCCGAAACAAACCCAGCGCTGAAGTGCTGTAACAGCTCGTGGCAAACCGAGGAGCGGAGGACATTCCAGCTGGTGGGCAGGGCAGGGCAGGACACGCTGCCTCCCTGAAGAGAGCACATCACAGGCACAGCAGGGACTCGGGGGCTGCGGGGGGGCACAAAGAGCACGAACTCTTGGCTCAATTTCTAATTTGGGCCAGCCAGTGGGGCCGGCCCCCCCCACAAGTAACAGGCCAGCCCCGAGGCACGGGCTCGGCCCAGTGTCCAGCTGCCATGGCCTCAGGTCAGTGTCCGCCTCCAGCACCGACACACCCACGACATGCCCCAATAATCATTAACGCCGGGACATGGAAGTGCTAACCAGCACTGGAAGCTCTGACCCGTGGCGGTGCCAAATCCCTTGCTCCGCTCTGTGCCGCACTCCGGAGGGGCAAAGGCAGGATACCGCGCTCAACATGCCCTGTATCAGTCTCACGTTTTTTCTCACACAGCTCAGGAACAATTTCCTGCACTAAGCGCTTTCCAGGCCTCCTAACACTGATATTGCAGATCAATATTTTACAACGACAAGGCTGTCTAATGGGTGTGTTGCACTTATTTAAGCATCTCTAACAGGCAGGGCTGCTGTAATCACACACTCTGCACCCCTGCTACCTTCTACCCAAGAGGTTTGGCCTCAAGCACTTTCCACGTGAAACAAAATGACAATAAAAGGACAGAACGAAAGATCCGCTGTAAGGCAATGTACAAACACAGACAGTATCTACCTGCACTGACCGCAACAGCACCATGCAACTATAACTAAGGCTATGAGAAAACATCACTTGCTCTCAGGAGTTCTCTATCCTCTCTCTGTTAAAGCCGCTGTAGAGGCCTTATTTTTGAAAATGCAACTCTTTGTTAAGCAAATACAAACAGAGAGCAGAGACCCGCGCTGTAGGAACAAGGTCCTGGTGAGAACCTGTGTGTGCTCAGACATGCGGCTGCAGAGTGAATATTCAGTGCCAAAGCCTTGAAAGCTCAACTCCCTCAGTCACACAGTGAGGGAAAAAAGCTGAGAAAAGCTTATGAAATATGCGACAATGACAATAGATGAGCAAAAAGTACATGTAAACAGCAGAAGCTGTTTTTCAGTGTGTGTAAGGCCTCACAGAGCACCTGGGCTCTGCAGGAACACAGAGGTGCAGATGCATCAGCTGTGAACTGAGCAGGTCAGCGCACACTGACTAGTGGGAAATACGGTTGGCAGGATTTATTTTTATAAAGTTAAATAATCACAAAACGTGCCAAAACACTACTCTGTGGTCAGAATTCCCTTTGATTGTTTATTTTCACATGGGCACTGACAACTGCAATGTCCTGTCCCAAAGCTGATTCTGCTTCTCTGGAGGCAAGCTCAGCTCCCTGGTCCATCCCAGCAGCCACCCCAGGGCTGGGCAGGGGATCCCATCCCACAAGGAAGTTACAAAGGCCCAAACCCAACGGTGAAAAGGAAAGGGGGGTAATATCCGTTTTACAGAAGCAATTTGTCTGTAGGAAGCAGCATTTTCAGGAACAATTTCTTTCTGGAGAAGGTGGTCAGGCATTGGAAGGGGCTGCTCAGGGAAGTAAGTGGTGGAGTCCCCATCCCTGGAGGTGTTCAAGGAATGATTGGACGTGGCACTCAGTGCTCCGGTCTAGTTGACAAGGAGGTGGCAGGTCACAGGTTGGACTCGATGGTCTTGTATGTCTTGTCCAACCTTAATGATTCTGTGATTTCTGCTACTGGTAGTTTAAGTCTGTTGTAAGACATTTCAGCTGCGCCACTACCGTTCCCATACACGCCAAGGCGAAGGAAATGCCACCTCTGCAGATATTATCTGTGTGTATGTGAGCTCAAACACACGCCCATGACCTGAACACTCAAATGCTCTTGCTTGAAGTGTTCAGTCACATAGCTGGTGGGAAATGAAAAACTTTCCATGTGTGGGAGCCAACCGAGCTGATGAAACAAACAGGAACACTCAGAGGGAGGACTGGCATATTATGACCTCATTGCAGAAGCACTCTTTCCCCAGGTTCAGCACGGGTGAGGCAGAATCAAAGCCCTGGAGATGAGAGCATCTGCCTCACGGCTGGGCTGCAAGAGTGCCTTACAGGTGCTTGCACTTCAAAACCCCAATTTTCTTTTAATATATTTCACATAGATCTATGAGAGGAAATAATTTATTTCTGAGTATTAAGAGGAAATAAAATCACTATTAAACTCCCTTCTTTGCCCCTTTTTAACATGAAACCAGACTGATTCTAAACATAGTAAAACAGGAAAGTAGTGCAATAGCAAATGAGAACTTTCTACCCCACAACCTCTACAAAGAAACAAGTTAAAGATGAGCACTTTGCCCACCACTTCGGTCAAGGTCTGAGAGCCCCAGCAAGGTGTTTCAGGGCACCTGGAGATGCACTGTTCCCAATAGCTGGTCCTGCTCTTCCACAGCCTAATTACCACTGGGAATCCCTGCCTTCCACAGCCCAATCCCCACGGGGAATCCCTGCCTTCCACAGCCCAATCCCCACGGGGAATCGCTGTCTTCCACAGCTCCCAGGGCTCAGACAGCTTTTACACAACTTTAAGGAGCAGAAGCTGAACAGAGTAATTTGTCAGGTGATCAACAAAACAGAATTTGAGTAGTTACTCAGTAACACTTAATTATTTGTCATTTAAACAGAACAGAGAGCAAAGAATGGAACAACTACAGATGGTGCTGGACAACTGACCCATGGCTGTACTCCAGACAACAATAAAATCCAGCAGTGCTTTCCAAATTTTAAATATTAAATGAGTGTATTTTTAGCAACCGCTATTTTCCATTTGTTTAAGCACAAAAGAATTTTTAATTCACAAAAGGTCTTTGCAGTTGCTGAAGGGTCCTTTTTACATACAAACCCGAAGTCAACACACAAAACACACATCCTGAAAAAAACTTGGAGGAGCTAGCCAGCACCAGTGGCTGCAATTGCTGGAATAATGCACAGAAGGGCCAAGGATTCGAGAGACAGACTGGTGTCTAAAGGCTACTTTAGCTCCCTGCTGCAGGCAGGATCACAGGGAGCACCACAACGACAACCCTCTGTTGTCCCAGGCCAACCTCTCCTCCTGAGGGGAATTCCCATGGAGGTGCCCAATGAAGGTCCCACTCGGTACCTGCCTGCCTCATGCCACAGCCAGATTTGACAGGTCCCGCAGCACGCTGGAGGCCAAGGACTGTGCTCCCTGCTAGACCTGAGCAGGAACACCCCCAGTGCCACTGCCAGCCCCTCCAGGTGTCCAGAAGGTGTCACTGCCACACCCTCAAAGACTGCCAGCAGCCCTTCTCTCTGGTCTCAGCAAGTGTATATGGGCAATGGAATTAGGAAAACATTACATTCCAAAAAATATTAAAACCCAACTACCAAAGGACTGCAAAAATAGGTGCAGCAGTAATGCCTGTCCTATGTACATACCAAGGGGAGCCCCCCAGCCAACCACAGCTTGATCAGAACATTTGCACATAAGAAAGACAGAGAAGGGATATTCCAGCTTCAGAGCCCTGCTGCAATCAGTGGCAGATAAAGTGTAAAACCCAGAAAGTCATTTTGACATAATTTACATCGTATAGTTTAATTTTTTTAAACTGTCATGTGCAATAAAATAGAATAATACTGAGCTCAGCTATTTTGCAAACCAGTATGGTTAATAACAAAGAAGAACATAGACACATCAAAATGAAATCACTTCATGTTTCCCTCATGTCTTTGGAGGGAACAAAACTCTTCCCTTACCCCAAAGCCCAGCTCCTATTCAGCAAAACAGGAACACTTCCCCTGCCTCTCTCTCCCACATGCTCTTGAGGGGCTCCCTTGGTCTCCTCTGCATAGGTCAACCAATGCCAAAGAGAGAACACCCCTGGCTACCTACACTACACCAATACACAGAATCAACTGGGTTGGAAAAACCCTCCCAGACCATCGAGTTCACCCTGTGCCCGATTCCCACTTGTCACCCAGACCAGAGCACTGAGTGCCACGTTCAGTTGTTCCTTGAACACCTCCAGGGACAGGGACTCCACCAGCTCCCTGGGCAGCCCCTTCCAGTGCCTGACTACCCTTTCCAGGGAGAAATTCCTCCTGATGTCCAACCTCAACCTCACCTGGCACAGTTGAGGCCGTTTCCGCTTATCCTGTCCATTGTTCACTGTAATCAAAGCCCAACCCACCCTGGCTCCCCCTTCTGTCAGGGAACTGCAGAGCCAGAAGGTCCCCTGAGCTTCCTTTTCTGCAGGCTGAGCCCCCCCAGCTCCCTCAGCCACTCCTGCTGCTCCAGACCCTTCCCCAGCTCCATTCTCTTATCTGGACACACTGTAGTCCCTCAATGTCTTTCTTGCAGTGAAGGACCCAGAACTGGACCCAGCACTTGAGGAGTCTCACCAGTGCAACCTAGTTTGCTTCCCCAGCACACAACTTGTGTATTACACATGACTGTAATATTACACAGCATGTGTCCCTGCTGCCAAGCACTGCAGGCCTGCCTGCTCACAACTAACTAAGGCCTGTGAGCCAAACACTGTCACCAGAATCCAAACCCACCATGGGAACCTCAGAGCAGATCTACTTTAACTCCGTGATCCTTTCGAGCACTTTGAGGCAACATTTCCCTGAATGTGCAGCCAGTGAGCAGGGCTGGGCTCCACCCAGGTGGCACTGGACACCACTAGCATGGGGCCTCTTGCACCCCAAAAACCCCCCCAAAAAAACATCTCTAGAAATTTACACCTCCTGTCCCTCACCCGCCTTCAGGGAACCTGGCTTGTGTCATTAATCTCTCAAGTTCATACACATACAGACACACAGATATAGTATACAATGAGCCTATCTACACAGTCTATACTGTGTACATAAACAGTATCTGTGTACAACCCAGAGCAAAACACTTAGTTCACAAGTATAACAAGTAACTTTAACCTTCCACTGTAGCTACTTTTTCAGTGTCTAACCACTTAGGTATTCAAGATCATCAGAAACATCTAAACCATAAATGTGTGACAAGACTGCGTGAAAATATTTCACATTGTTACAAACATTAACAGTGTCTCAGCCAATGGCCAGAAACACGAAGAAGAGACCTCACTTCCCTCCTGATTTTCAGTGCCTGACTTAATGAAGCCAAATGGTAAAGGCTTCCAACAGGGCAAAACTATTTGTGCTTTCCTCCATAGTAAAAAAAAAAAATAAAAATAAATAAATCCACCAACAAATGTTAGTTTTCTCTTCAGATATGTTTAATCACACCAGTAGCCACACTTGGAACTAGTTGCCAAAAGCCTCTCGCAAAAATCTGGCAGAAACTGGGAACAAACAGCTTTCCTGGAGGAATCTGAGACAGGATGCCTGTCTGCACGCTGCACCCCTGCGGCACTGCCCTGAGCTGTGGGTCCTCCTGTCTCCTGTGTTTCACTCCTGCTTCCCATCCTGCCTGCTCGCACTGTTCAAACACAGCCCTCTCTCCAGTGCCATCTTCCACGTGGTGTAACAGCATCTGACCTTTTCAACCTCATGCCTTTTGTCTCTTTTCTGTCTCTCCCTTTAATTTCTTTCTCTCTCCTGATTTCTCTTCTAGTTAAAGACTTGATCACCTCCTTACATATTTTATTTTGGTCTGCTGAGGAACCCCCGTGGTTGTCACCTTCTCTTTCCCTCTGGCTACTTTCTTTTCTCACTCTCCTCTGGTATCATCATCTCTGTGTGCACTGAACGTGCCTTTCACGCATGGGTACCTCCCCTGAGACCTTTCTTCTACCATTGGAAAAGGGTCCTTGCTTAGCCCATCAATTTCCTTTTATTTAACACACATTTGAGTTGACTTGTTGCTTATTTAACAATTGCATAAAGAAAAGTCAACACCTCACCAACATTCACACATTTTCTGTGCCTGAGCTTCCTTGCAAACCTGTCTCCTCTCAGCAGCAACAGTGCTCTGTGTACTCCAGGCTTTGGCAGAGGAGAGCACAGATCCGAGCCTGTGTGCTCACTGCTCCGTCTGCACATTCATGAAATGATCACTCAGGAGTGTTTGCTGAACACAAAATGCAACATACAAATAAATGGCTACAAGTAAGTTACTGGGGGAAAAGAAGTTTAAACCCTTCTAAACACTTTTCCCAGCCATGTTTTAAATGACTGTTCAACCCCACACTGCCCTGACCTTCACTGGTGCCACTGGGAAAGGGCAGTGGTTTTACTTTCATCGCAACAAAAAATTGAGTTGATTACTTTAACTCCTGCTCTCAAAAGTTTATAATTGTTTCAAAAAAAGCCAGTTTTAACCAATGCTGCATGGTGCTGCGCTGTTCTAAAAGCCCCTTGCTTCCTCCTGTTCAGTCCAGCCACAAAGAAAGACCAAACCCAGTAGTCCTGGTTGCAGTGAGCCCACCTTTTGCTGCGGGTCTATTGTGCCAGCTGCAGCTCCACACACAGTCACTTCTGTGCAACAAATGCCTGGCCCAGTTAGGGTTTCCCTGGACCAACCAATCCCACCACAAACCCCCCAAGCATCACCAGGAAATATTTAAATCACATACGAATTCTTTTTCTATTAAACCATTCCTTGTGCTCCAGGGTCAGTAAGAACTTTGCACTGTAAGGTACTTTACTTGGAATTAAAGGTGCTGCATATATCCATCCATCCATCACCTGCATGCCTTTTCCAAGGGAAGCATCTCACTGTGCTCCAAAGACAGGAGGTGCAGCTGCAGTGTTCAGTCAACAACCAGAGTAAATAACAACATAAGAGACACAAAGAACTGACTCTTCTGTTTCCTCTGAGGTGTGTCAAGTGAGTGTGAACTCTTTAACCCTTCACTGTGCCCAGTCAGGGGTTTTCCCATTTCACCTGCATTTGTATTTGGTTACAGTCACTGCAGTCACCCCAGCTGTCTTCTGACTCAGCTCACAGCAGGGAAGATTTTACTAGGGCACGGACGAGCAAGAGTATGTCAATGTATATGATCTCTGAACATGCCCTACCACCAGAAAGCTGAATCCCAGGCACAATTTCCCCATCTACAACTGGGAAGGGACTGCACAGCCAGCAGCCTGTCCAGCTCCAGCTCTGTCTCCAGCAGCAGAACACGCTTGCTCCGAGCTGCTGCACACTGACAGCCAAACTCCACTCAAAGAGATCAACCAACTGTACACTTTTTTCTCCTCACAGAATTTGCTTCACCAATGCCAGTTTAGAGTGAGCCCCAAGGTCCCAAAAAACATTTCATTCTTCCCGATTTCAAAAGACTTCAGTTAAATGTGCACACTCTAGTTCCTACATAACAGAACAAATGAAGAGAAATGGTGTTCCTGACACTGCTGTGCTGGCTGCTGCACACCTGAAAACCTGCCAGGCTCCTGAGGAATGAAAACCTCTCCCGGGGCCAGCCAAGGCTGGAAAGATGCTCTGAAATAAAAAATGTGCAATCTCCCCATCATCCAGTATCAAAGACCAGCACTGAAACTGCACAGGGTTTTAGACTGAATCCTGTAAGAATAAAGAAATTCCCTTCTATTATCAGTCTGTGCTCCCAACGTGTGACCACTGTTACACACTCACTGTGGGACTCCGACTGCTCACTTGCATGCTTCCACACATGGTTATTCCACAAGTTCCTCTCCAGCACATTAAGGCAATCTTACCCTGGTGATGTTTATGACCAGCTTGTTTTACTGCTTTCAATACTGAGAATGTTTTTAAAACACCTAGGGAAAGGGAAAACAACACTGGCAAAGCTGGAAATTGAAGGAGCATTAACATTGCTAGGGGCTCAAATGCCAAAGGGCTTCTGATGTTCCTGAATTTCAGCAGGTGGCTACTTCCCTTGGACAGCAACTGCATTCATGGCCAGGAGACAGGAATGACTTATGCCAAGCAGAAAACAATGAGCTTTACTCCTGTGAAGTGGTGGTTACCAACTACTCCTTCATCTACACGGAGTTTGCTAGCTGCTCCTGCACCGTGGGGGTTTTCAGTGAGTGCCTGAATGATCCCACTCCTCAGGGATTTCACAGACCCCTTGGGCCTGAGCCGACTCGTGCCCACGACCTGCCCCAGCCACAAACTGCTGTGTTCCACCTCGGGTTCAACAGCATGTTTGTTCCCCCTGGTCCCACAGGGATGTTCCCCAGCAAAGGTGGCCTTGGAGACTCCCACCTTCCACATCCTCACAGTCTCCACTCTAGGCCAGCTGCTTCCTTGTCCCTTGGGCACACACGGACATGTGCTCTCCCATGCAGCCAGCACGGCAATGGGCAGCGTGCACATACATGAAGGACAATTTCCATACTTTGCCATTCCTCTTTTTCAAATTTAAATCTCAATCTTGCAACTATTTATGTCTTTACTTAAGCCTGCAATTATCCCACATAAATTCACTGAAATTACAATAGCAAAAAGTAATAAGCCTTGTTTCCTCCCAAAACGGCTCCTCTCTTCAAACAGCACTGTCTCTCTTTTTGCTAACTCTGTAATATTTTGCCAAGTTAGGAATGGTCCAGAGAAATCTGGAGCTAAAGAGTGTCTTTCCAGGAACTTGACGGGACTTGAAGTGCTCTGAGACGAAGCTGGATCCAAAGCTGCTCCCCCAGCCAGCCCCTGTCCCCCTCCTGCTCCAGCACCGCCGCAATCTGTCAGCAAACTTCGGAAGTGTCGGCACTCTCGCACCGGAGCAGCACTACCACACCCACCATCCCACTGCTGGAAGGCCAGGCAACTTTTCAGGATCTCCAGGGCCGAGAGCTGGGAAGTTTATGCAGCGAGTGTGGTAGAACAAAAATGCAGTCTAAGGAAGCAGCTTGTCAGTGCCACGGTGAAGCCCTCCAGCACCACTACGCTGGATTTACTCTTCTTTAAAAATCCAGTTCATCAGATGTATTTTGCTCTATTTGCCTGAAATGTTGCAGTTGCTTTCAACTACCTCAACACGTTCTGCATTAGTTAAATCCTTAGATGTTCCCTAATGAAGAGGGTAAGTCATAAGTATCTCAATAAATTCAAATGTGAACCTTCAGACAGTTTTCTTACTTGCATAATCCTGTGTTTCAGGACCCGACAATTCAGTGCTGACTTAAATCTCATTTCAACAGCAGTAATCCTCCTAGTGGCACCATGAAATGAGGAACAAGACAGATGTCTGGATCAGGATAAAAACAGTTCTTGTTATTTCATACAGGGACTGATTTGAACACTGCTGTGCAGCCCTGGATGAAGAAACAGGCCTGGACCCCCAGCCCTCACGTGAACTCAGGCAGGGCCAGCACCGCACAAAACGAAGCACGAGCAAATAGAGAGGATTAAGGAGGTGCCTGTTCCAGACCAGCCCCAAAACCGTGCCAGTTCTGTCTTAACAAGGTTGTCTGGACCTGAGAGAGCTGGCAGGAGGGATGCAGACTTGCCTTGGCTTTGGCCAGTCCACTAGAGAAGAGGCTCCTTCCCAGGCATCAGACACACTCCGACACAGGGGCACAGGCTCCTCAGCAGCACCTGGGGCAGGAGGTCCAGAATGACATCCCGTTGGGCTAAGGAGGCTCTGCAGTCCCAATAAAGAAACACCAGTGCATCTCCCAAGTCAAAAACCAGATGTGATCATTTGGTCTTGAATGTAATTTGTTGCTTCCAACAAATTTCAGTGAGCCTTGGCAACAATGCATCTGTATTTGGAAAAACAGAGACTTGGGGTCATCCTGGGAAGGAGAGAGGCCTCACAGGCTGCTTCTGACCATCCAGTTAAGACTTGGGAGAAATGACTGAATGTTCTAGACATGAAGTTTCCTTATTTTATGCCTTTTTACATTTCCCCTGTACACCAGTTCAGAATTTTCCTGATTCTGACTATGCACAGCAGAGTTCCAGAGTGTAACAGAAGCCCATGCTGGTTTCTATTATGCACAGCCTCTAAAAGATGAGTGCAAAGGCTGCAGAGCAATGTTTTAATTTTTATTTAATTTCTTCCTGCTGAAGCTGTAAAATGAGCCGTAACTCTTTTGTCCCAGGATCTGATAAGATTTCAAAACACCATTTATCTTCTCACAGAGGAACACACGTGCTTTCCATTGTTTGGTTTGTTAATGGACTATTTGCCACTCAGCCTAACAATTGCCCCATTTTGCCTATGTATTTGCCACTTTCCCTTCATTTCCTCTTCTGGAGCTCAGCCTGTTGGCAAACGCACAGGCTGGAGAGGAGAAAAATGGCAAATCAGACCTTAGGAATTTGAACATTGTTTATGTTTTCATTTTTTGCCAAGGGTTACTGCTTTACGAGCTTCCTTGGAATCAGCCATGTGTCCATGTACCTCCCAGCCCCAGCCTCACCTCACCTCTGCACCCAGAATCCCATCCCTGCCTCGCACTTCAGGGATGCCAGATACCACACAGGTCAAACGACCCAAGAGTCACCCGCTCAGGCATTCTGGGGTTTTCATTCTGTCTTAATTAAAGAAGAATCAGAGCCATGATCTGCCATTCTCACATTACTAGTGAGATATGCTCACTGGGATTTTCTTTTTTTTCATTTTAAAAGAAATAAGGTTCTTATTCTACGCCCTAAGATAAGAGTCACACAAAGGGGAACAACAAGTCAAAACATTAATAGTTTTTGAAGCCGTAATGAAGTAGAGAGATTTGAACAATTAACAGTTACATGGAATAAGGTGCTTGCCAATTTCGATAATAATAACAATAATAATAATGCATTTATATATTTTTAAGCCTTCTTGGTAAAAAGATGCAGTCACTTTTACAGAATTCAGGAGTTTCATTTTTAGAAAATAAATACTTCTACACCAGAAGATAAAATACCATCAGAACAAGTACTGGTGGATCTTAGACACAAAGTGCCAGAGCTTCAAGCTCAGACATCATCAGTGAAGAGACCTGGACTTCTGGTTTCCAGCTTTTTCATAGAATTTAAAAACAGCACAGAAATGTGGAAGTTCAAAACTTTTCAGTTGATGAAGGGAGAGTAGGAAAACACTTTTACACTTCATTGGGACACTCAGCTTGAGCATGAAGGAGCTGCCCCAGCAGGAGTGTAATGCAAGAGAGCAAAAACTGATTTAGAAGCTCACCATGCAGAGCCCATGGTGAATATTGGCTCTAAAGGGAGGGGGTGTGACTTGTGGTGCTCACCAAGTCCACTGAACAACCAGCAGGTTTTGGACCACAACAGCTCCCACCAAGCAGAAAGGCCACGTGAAGACGCACTGCCCAGAGCCCAGCAGCACCACGGGCCAGGCTGAGCCCTCCCTGGCCGTTTGTTTTCAGCTTCCCCAGCACACGGGCAGCAGAGCCCGCCTGGCAGCCGCCCTGCTCTGACGGGTGTCCTCTGCATCTGCAGCTCCCGCAAGATTTGCATTTGACATCCATCTCCCCATTGTTCAGACATCTTCATCTCAGCTTTCAGGAAACGCGGATGACTCATCTATCGGAACATCTGACGAGGGTAACGTAATTTCAAAATGAGTTCTACTTAGGCTTATTTTTCCAAGCAAAAAAAAAAAAAAAAAAAAGAAAAGGAAGAAAAAATGTTTCAAAACGACACTAAAAATGAAATTTCTGTTGCAAACCAGTTTCCGGATTTGGGAACTCAAGTGCTTATTTTTGCTGTAGACAGTCTAACAGACTTTCAGGCATCCAAATTTAGGAAAAAAATCCTACAGCATTTAAACAAGGCAGAGCCAGAGCTGGAGCTGACTCAGCTGCTCCAGCGCACAATTTGAATACACTACATAATCATTCCTGGTTTAAAATTATCCTCCTAATATCTAAGGGCCAGATTATCCCACACACGTTCATCTTGATTTGTGCACTCCCCTAGGCCGGCCTTGCAGGTTTCATTAGCACTAATTAGGCAGCAGGATGACAACATCCCGCTGGGGCTGTCCCGGCCCTGACCTCCTCCTGCAGCACCTCAGAGGTTACAGCCACGGGCCTGGCTGCCTTTTCCTCCCCACGCTCCCAATTAACACGGGCCAGCAGCTGCTTGTTCCTGCTCACAGATAAGGAGGAGCTGCCAGGTGTGCCCACAGGATGTGTTTCACAAGAAGTGACAGTGTCCAGAGCCCAGCACTGCAACGCCACTGCTCCTCACACAGTGCAGGGCAGAACCTCGGGAGTCAACACCCCTCTTCCTGCTCCAGCCCTACACAGAGCTTGTGCAGTTCATTTCACAGGGAGGGGAAAAAAATAACAAAAGAAAAGAAAAAAAGGTGCCTTCCCCAAACCTAAAGTTCCACCTCTGGCACCTGTTTTTGCTCATTCAGGCAGGACAGGGCGCAGCAGTGGTGTCTGCCTGCGGTGGCTTTGCGCGCTCGGTCCCTGTGCCTGCAGAGGACACCTGGGCCGGGGCCAGAGGCGAAGGGCACTGCCACTGCACGGGGTCTCCTCTGAGTATCTGCTGTGCCTGTTTATGTTCTAAATATAGCAGAGCACATGGGCCTTCTCCAGCTCAGGAGAAGTCCTGCTCCAGCGGCTGCAGCTCTGCAGCGCTCACACCTGCCTGACGTCAGCACTCACACAGCAGTTATTCCTAAGGCACACTCACACCAGGTCTTGGGAGTGATACCAGTGACACATTACAGCATCACAGACTGCTTTGGACTACAAGGGCCCTTAAAGACCATCTCATTTCAACTGCCTGCCAAGATGCATTCTTAGTTTGTAAAAAAAAAGTAATTCAGTGCTTAAATATCTGTCTTACATCCAAGAGATAATGTAGGGATAGCTGCTTAATTAATACTACTATCATATACATTTAATAAAAAATCAAGTACTGTAACATTAATGTCAATTTTTCAGCATACTCCTATTTTAGTAAACAGCAATGGTATTAGATAGTGAATTATTGAAAAATTAATTTTGAATGTCCTAATCAAAAGATCTTTTCTTCTCTGTGCTAAACTATTGACTGACCTTACAGGGTCCAGATGGAGCTGGTGCAGCATTACCATAAATTGTTCTTACAGAAAATGGGAAGTTTGGGATATTGCAGAGAAGGTAACACAGTGACTAGCACTGTTCAGATCAGCACACACCAAAACTGACACGGAGCTGACACAAACCCAAAACTGAGCAATGGCTTTGGCAGTGGGAAGGAGGAATTCCCAGAAGGAAGATATCCCTCTTCTGTTTACCCAAGGTATTCTTGTACATGATACAGCTCCTTAACTAACCAGCCCAGCGCAGGGGAGCCACTGCCAGCCAGAGGTGCCAGGCGCAGGCCGGGGCACCGCAGGTGCAGCAGGAGCAGCTCCCCTGCCCCGTGCCTCAGCTGCAGCAATGGGATCGCCCGATCCCCCGGGAGCCTCTCCAGCACACAGCAGCTCAGCCACAGGCCAACCTTTCAGCATGAGCACAAGTAAACAGCTCTGGTCAGCAGTGTATTTTTAAACAGCAGATTTTTCCTGGCTCCCAGCTCGGTCACTGCACTGACTCCCCAGGGCAGCAGCAGGCTCCTCTGCTCCGAGGATCTGCAGGAACACAGATATCACCCACGGACCTTGCAGCGCCTGACAAAGGTCATCATTAGCTCCTGCATTCAAAAAGGAGGCGAAGTGCCCTGATGAGGCAGCAGAGGAGCCAGCCATGCCTCTGGGGCCGGGGAAGCCTGGCCAGCCCCCCGTTCGTCCCCTCTGGTACAGACACCAGCCCACGCTGCTGCCCAGCTCCAGCACCACCAGCCTCCCCAGCCAGCACTGAGATCTTAAGGCACTTCCAATGACCACAGATGTCAGAACTCTGAGCAGGGGATGCTGACATGCAACAAACCTGGGTGACATCTCCTATGGCGAAGGAGATTCATGTCCACTTCACTCTGGTGGCCAGTTTCCACCTTTCTGGCTGGATCCTCATCCCAAGGCCAGCGGGGTTGGACCGCTGCGGCTGGACAGCACGCTGCTGGGAACCATGGCACACTGTGGCTGCTGTTTCACCAGCAGACCCACTCTGGCTCTCTCAGCCCCTCACACAGGGACAGGTTGGAGGCTCCAAGGCCAGGCCCGTGTTGTGGCAGCACCGAAGTGACACCACAGGGCTGGGCCTCCCCGCCAGAACTGGCTCTGCTCCTACCTCCCGCTCCTGTTTAATGCATAAAAACGTCTTGTTCCGACATTTTAAAATCAATGCCCCCCATGCACTGTAATTACTGTAACTTTAAAACAAATTTAAACAACACAGAAACAAAATCATTTCAATATCTGCAAGTTAAACCATGGCTGGGGGTGAAGGGGTGGGTACTTCAGGCCTGAGAGCACTGTAAAGCGTTACCCTCTACCCCGTTCTGACACAAAACACAACTTCAAGCTCAGGATGTTGCAGGATTTACACAAACCTGCTGTAACCCACTTCCTGCCACTGGTGCTGGGGCCTGGCTGTGCACGACCTGCAGTAGCTGCTACAGCTACAACTCCCTCCCCGAGCACGTCTCTGCCAGCAGCCAGCTCCGCACACTCGCTCCACTTCCCAGGAGCTGGGCCCAGCATGAGAAAACTACACTGGAGGAAAAACCGACAGACAGATTTCTGCTTCTCAACTTCTGTTTTTTTCGTGATTCTACTGAATTAATTCTGTACTGTTTGTGGGATGAAAAATGAAGGAAAGGCAACGGGACCCACATGTTTAACACCCATCTCTGAAACTACAGCTACAGCGAAACAACAGCCATGGATTTACAGTACCAAGCTTGGATATGTCTCCTGAAAACCCTCTCTGCTCTTGCCCTGCTTGCACATCCAGAGGCACCTTGCCTTCTGCTAAGTGCTGTCCTTCCCTTAAGCAAGTGCATTTGGGAAAAAGGTGGGATAACCACAGCAGTGCCAACCACAGAAAGGCAAGCAGAGTGCTCATGGACACCCAAATAACTCAGGGAGGAAAACACTCTTCTAAGGTTCGCCATCAGCTGTCCAGAGACACCAACAACCCGCTGGTAGTTAAGAGATGGAAACAAATCCTCATATTGCTTACATGGTTTGTGCTATTAAAAACGAAGAATCCTTACAGTGACTTTGCTGTTTCTACATGAAGTGCCCTTTATTCCAGCTACAGACAGGGAATAATTTGGAGGCAAAGACCAAGTCCCTGTAGCTATACCAGAGGATTTGAGCCCTGTCAGGTATATTTTCCCTTATTCCCCCTATCCTTCCCCTGAGGAAAGCAGCAAAACAAATCGACAAGCATCAATAAAAGCAGTAAAACACCCCACTGCTGGCAGCCAGACTCACTCCAGTTCAGCTGCAGGGTTTCTCTGGCTACAACTGCTTCTTTCATTAACTACATATCCTTGAAAATAATGTAATATTTACTCACTTTCAATGAGTCAAAGCAGGCGATTACGCGTCCATTTTCAACTTGGCAGCTTTTCGATGGGTGTGCAAATTTACATTCCGTGTCTGGTCGTGAGCAAGTCCCCCTTTGGAACTCCCTACACACTTCCAGCGTTAGCCATTTTGTGTCCCGGATCGGTGTGACGCTAACAGCCATCTTTAGATTTTACAGGTAGTTAAAATTTCCAATAAAAACGGGCAAACGAGGAGCTGAACTGATAAACTGGAAATTACCAAAGTGCCACCTCCAGGACACAGTTTCCCCCCGCTCCCTGTTTTAAAAGAAGTACATGTAAAACGGGGTGGCTGCAATCTCGAGGAAGAGCTGTGTCACCAGAGTTGCGGGAGGGCGCCCGTCCCTGCGGCGGGGGCGGCCGGGACTGCGGGCCAGGAGCGCCCGGGGGGCTCAGCAGCCCATGCCGGGCGCGGGCAGCGCTGCGGGGCCGGCAGGTGCTGCGGGCGGCGCTCCGGGCCGCGGGCTCTGCGGGGCCGCCGCGATCGATTAGTTTGGCATAGACAGATGCAGCAGTTTAGAGCAGCGACCGACACCGGGTTTGGGCCGGGGCTTTCCTCCTCCTCCTCCTCCTCCTCTCCTCGG